>QEQW01000551.1:0-18617 GCA_004016085.1 Claviceps quebecensis
TCTAGGCAAGTATAAATACCAGGTACCTACCTACCTTAGGTAGGATGTATGATACCTACCTTGGTGGAGTTTCGAGGAAGCCAAGACGTCATCTCACCATAGTCAGAAAAGGGTTACATGATTTAGGTAGGCCTCAAAGTTCAGACACCTGGTGCCTTGCCATTTCGTAGATACACCATGTTTCAGATATCGCGCTTCTATGGAGTAGACGTCGCCGGCACGGTTTCATGTGTATTGGGAAATCTGATCAGGGCGGTCGCATACCCGAATTGGACCGAGGTAGATAGGTAAATTTAACCTCCTCCACGTTCATAGGAGTACGCCATCAAGTACTCACTTGTTCGAGTCGCGAAATTGATGATGATTGTCGAAGTCTGAAGGAGAGGAGTCTGAGGAGATCATTTCGACGCGGCGAGATGGACGGCATCGTTACCCCTCTTTTGTTGGTGTCCAGGACTCCAGTGGTAGGTTAGGACCTAGGTAGGTAACCTATGTACCTATGTACAGTACGGAGTACAGTATCACGTCTTCGATACTGGCACTATGCGACCCACTATTCTCCTTCTGTCTCTCTTTTCTCTCTTTTCTGGTGACCGAGACGGGGGAATAATCGATAATAACCTGCCGCCGGCGCGTTTATCATCTTTCTCTCACCGTCGCTGCCGTCGTTGGGCGCCGTATCGACCACCGTCAATCGTCATTCGTTTCTACAGAGACCATCGGGGCCCTTCGTGGTATCGCCGTCGTTTGTGTGACTCTTCAATGTCTCCTTATCCTCTATTCCTTTTGTGAGACGTTTAAGGAATCCATGCGTGGATTACCGTGTCTTGAGAACAGTCGATGAGGGCCTTTTTTATGTTTTCGGTCTATCGTCAGAAGGAAGTCCTGTGTGAACTTATCAATCGTCCTTCCACTGCCGCCACGACAACTTCGATTTTTCACTTGGTCCCTGTCAATAAGGAGCGAGTTGCACCAGGAACTATTTTCGACCTTTGCCCGTCATGATGGACGACTTCAGTGTCCTTTCTGTCACCACTTTCGGCCTTCGCTCGCCCTGACAGTTCACTTCAATTTCACTGTCTACTTAGCACTCAATAAATAACCTTGACCTTGCCCGTCACCAAAGTCGACAATGACATTTCAGTATCAACTTTCAGAGATGATATTTTGAGCTTCGACGGTTGTGGTCGGGGTCCGGGGGCGACCATTTGTCAAGGGGGTACTAGAAATAATCCTTGCATCTCAGGAACAATTTCGACTGGAGGTTTGGAGCCTATCAAAATCAACAGTTCTTCCGAGGGTTAATATCACTACAGGCCGTTTTGTTTCTCCATCTTCGAGGCTTCGTGTATAAACTCTTCATCTTCTCCCTCTTAGCTCAGTTCTTCACTGCGTTTTCACATCGTCTTCATCAGCTGAATTCCAGTCATGTCTTCTTCTCATCTTATTTGGGGCTCTTCGATTGGAGAAAAAAGAAGTAGAATAGTGGGTCGGATAGTGCCACTGTGCCAGTATCAAAGACGTGATGCTGTACTACTGGACACAAACAAAAGAGGGAGTCAAAGAGACTCAAATAAGACGAGAAGAAAACATGACTGAAATTTGGCTGATGAAGACGATGTGAAAACGCAGTGAAGAACTAAGCCAAGAGGGAGAAGATGAAGAGTTTATATACACGAAGCCATCGAAGATGGAGAAACAAAACAGCCTGTAGTGATATTGTAGACACAAACATTATGCCCCCAAGTTGCTTAACAGACATAGATATTTGGCCCCTGGAGCTGACGAGAAGGACAGAATGCAACGTCTTATCGCAGTGAATATTGACAGCATTTGTAGAAAGTACATACGGGGTACCTGTGTAGATGAGGACTTTTTGGACATTTTGTGCAGAAACCACTGAATCAACCAACCGATACATTTTTGGTACAAGCTCGTTCTCGTTGGAGTCGGAGTCGTTGCCAGGCAGCAAGCTACGAAACAAACCGTCGTACGCACGACGTAGGCTGATCCACGGTTGGTCTTCTGCAGCTTCTTAGCCATGTGCGAACTTCGAAGGTGCATTCGCTGACCATTCGCGTCCGAGACGGAGGTCTGAGTCTGTAATTGGTTGCGTTGGGAGCGTGTAGGTCCGATAGGTACCTACTTTCGTCATCCGTGACTAACTAATAAGTTTGGTCGGTGAAGAGACATCACGATGGACGATGGTGTGACGGGCCTAGATACTCTTGTCGAGCGAGGAGAAAGCCAGCCCTATTTCACGTTTGGTGATCGAAGCCAGCAAAGAACGGAGCTTTCAGCTGGACAGGGCAGTGATCAGGTGGAAAGCCATTGATTGCTGCGAGAGGACGTGCTCAGAGACGCCAAACAGCCACATCGCCAAGTTCCGGGGCTCCGGAGTTTATCAGATCAGATAAGTCGGAGATAGAGATGGATTTCTGCAATCGTGCGTTGCCTACCATTTTGGTACACGGTAATAGTTGGTAAGTTCGGGTAGTTAGCCTATCGTTGTTCACCCGACAGCAGATGGTGTCACACTGCACAGGCAAGGTAGCAGCAATGAGGTGAGTCATTCACATAATGCTTTTTCGACGCTATGAAAGGAAAGCATCTGTTCAACGTAATGGCTCAAAAAAGCCATGACAGGGCCAAATCATTATGGCTTGCGTCCGTACACAAGGTCCACCGCCATATAGCTGTGAACCTTAGGATTCCGGATCGCCTTACGCAAACTCGCAAGCCACATGTGGTACTCGTCTTCTGGCCTCTGGACACTTTGCCAAAGCATTTGGGTATAACCTGATTATCAAGGGTAAGTATTGTTTACTCTTTCAAAGATTTGAGTATAGAGAAGAGGGGACCCTATACCTTGAAGGTCGTTCTCTAAAGCCTCTCGGCCACAACGCCCAACTTCAGCGAACTTTCGATCTTTCGCCCAGGGCCCAATTGGAAACTAGTGAAGATTTAATGACTCCATTAAGTGTCCAAATGGCAATTGTATGGCAGCACATACTTTGTATCGAACAACCCTTTCGTCGATGAAGCCAGCCTCGTGAAGAGCTCGTGGCAGTATGTCTTTCACGAACAGAGGGCATTTCAGGATTTTTTCGGCCTCTCGAAATAGCTCTCCATACGAGGCAAGAACAGGCTCCAGTTCAGTCGTCCCGTCGTCGCTGCGAAACTCAACATCATACTCTACAGACTCTACCCAGCCTCCTGGCGCACAGCATCTGTAGGCTTCTTTGAAGAGGGCTGTCCAGTCTTTAATGCCACCCACGATGTAGCGCATGTGGATAAAGTCAAAATGATTGGCATCCCAAGTCCACTCGAGGGTGGCATCGTCTATTTCGAAGCAAAGGTTTGGTGGAACCCACTGTGGTTGGCACGGAGAAAGATCTGTACCAGTGACTGAAGCATTGGGAAACTGGTCGGCAAATTCACTATTCGATTTTGTAAGCATGCTGCGAGCAAATCATCGAGTTCTTTCTGCTCATACATTGCCCAGATACCTGAGAGCGGTCAGTGACAGCCATATGTATGAGATAAACCCCCGATTGCTCTGTTTAACTCACCGGATCCCGTGCCGACGTCAAGCGCCCGCTAATTTTTTCATGAATTAGTGTCAAGAGCAATGTCTTGAGTGCGTCTTTCTGAGTAATCACAGCGCCCAGCTAGCACATACATGGATCTTATCTTTCTCAAGTGGGACTAAAAATAGCTGGTCGTCAAGAAGAATCGTCGAGGAATGGTGGCTGCATGTCGCGTTAGCGTGCAAGTCTGCCAACAACGTGGGCTCGTGGTGACTAGAACAATAGTTCCTCTGATTTGAGCTGCTGGTCGTCGTTGGGATAGAAATAGTTGGTCGTAAACTTATCACTATGATAGGTCCGGCCATGGATTTGACGGTACTCGAGAATGCTGGACGCAATCGACGTTGTGGAACTTTTACTGCGACGGATCATCAGTGAATTATATGAAACATGATTTTGTGATATTTACGAACTCTTTTGAGAAGAGAGAATCGATCTCATCGTGATCATTTACCTGAAGATTGCATTAGACTCGCATCTAATTCACTCAAGGCGACTTAGACTTACAGGAATGTCCTCTGCAACAATCAGGTCGTTCCCGATGCGGGGTGGATTCGGCGCGTTGGCTTGTGCTGCGGACATTGTGTCATAAGGGCATCGAACTTTGAATGAAGAGGCAAGAAAGCTATTGCCAGATTCAGCTGGGGCGAAGCAAGTATAAATAGGTAGGTATGTACCTCGGTCCTACGGAGTAGGTACGCATGATACTGTACGTTAGTGGAGTTTCTAGGATGCCAAGACGTCGTCGACTCGTCTCACGACGTCGACACTCAAAAAAGGGTTACAATCTAGACCTCAAAGTTCAGACACTAGGTGCCCTGCGACCGTCGACGTCGTAGATACACCATGTTTCGGTGATCCTCGCTTCTGTGGAGTAGACGTCGCCGGCATGATCCTTACCATCATGGGGAAACCCAATACATACCTCATATGTCGCATACCCAAGTTCGATCGTCCAACTCATATGGAGCATTCACATGTATACACTGTATGTCTGCATGTCCTACTCTCCTAGGCGCCTGTCGAAGCTGGTTCTCCTCGTCTTGGCATGTGGCTAACCTGCCTCCAGTGTCCACCCTCGAACCTTGAGTATCGCCCCCACGCTCAATGGAGTACCAGTGACCACCCAGGTTTGTTTGGTATATGTACCCCATGAAATATACAGCGTACGGCGTAACCCGCTCCAAGGCTGATCTTCTGTAGCTTATTCGCCATGTGCGCCGATTTGTACGTACGCGCCTTCTCTATGCTCTTCCTAGATGGAGCTCTAAGTCTCCAAACAGTTAGGAGCGTGCAGGTCCGATACTTTCGTCATTCGTGACGAGCAAACAAGTTCGAGACCGTTCCGATCAGGGTGATGGTGTCACGATATGTAGTAGATAACCTCGTCGAGCAAAGAGCAAAGAGAAAGCCGTCACTAGTTCACGTTGAGAGATTGAAGGCGGCAAAGAACGAAGCTCCGGCAAGACAAGGCAATGATCATGTGGAGGGCCTTCGATTGTCGCGGTACGACTTACTAAGCGACGCCATACAGCCACGTTACCAGATATTTTGGGGGGTGTCAGATCAGATAAGTGGCAGCTCGAGGTGAACTACTACAATTGTGCGTCGCCTACTATTTTGGTAGACAGTAGCAGTTGGTCAGATTCGTTAGCCACGTGTCGTTAGCGACGGGTCTGTCATCATGGTTCACTCGACAACAAAGTAGTATCACACTGCACAGGCAGGATAGCACCGTAGCAGCAATAACTTATAAGGCGAATTGTTTACATAATGGTTTTTCGGTGCTCTGAAGGAAAAGGACCTATTCAACGTCTTGGAACAATAAAGCCATGCGAATACCGGATCACTCTGGCTTGCGTCCGTACACAAGGTGCACCATGACATAGCTATGAAGCTTGGGATTCCGGATCGCCTTTCGCATACTCGCAAGCCACAAATGATACTCGTCTTCTGGCTTTTGGATATTTTGCCAAAGCATCTGAGTGTAACCTTACAATCCAAGGTGAGTATTGTTTGTACTTTCATGGCTATAAGTATAGCAAAGAGGGCGCCCCATACCTTGAAAGTCATTCTCCAAAGCCTCTCGGGCAAAACGCCCGACGTCAGCGAATTTGCGATCTTTTGCCCAGGGTCCGATGGGGATCTAGACACGAGTTAATCCTTCATTGAACGTTGAAAGGGCAATTGGACGGAAGCACATACTTTGTATCGAACAACCCTTTTGTCAATGAAGCCAGCCTCGTCAAGAGCTCGTGGCAGTATTTCTTTCACGAACAGGGGACGGTTCATCGTTTTGCCGGCCTCTCTGAATAGCTCTCCATACGAGACAAGAATAGGCTCCAGTTTGGTCGACCCGTCGTCGCTGTAGAACTCAGGTTCGTACTCTAGAGACTCTACCCATCCTCCCGGCGCACAGCATCTGTAAGCTTCTTTGAAGAGGGCTGTCCAGTCTTCAATGCCACCCACGATGTAGCGCATGTGGATAAAGTCGAAATGATTGGCATCCCAAGTCCAGTCGAGCGTGGCGTCGTCTATTTCGAAGCAAAGGTTTGGTGGAACCCACTGCGGTTGGCACGGAGAAAGATCTGTACCAATGACTGAAGCATTGGGAAACTGGTCGGCAAATTCACTATCCGAATTTGTAAGCATGTTTCAGTGGAGATATTATTTCGGTTTTTTCGGTCGTACATTGCCCAGCTACCTGAGAAATTGTTTAGCGAAAGCAATGTGTAATAAAATCCCGAGTATGACTTACCGAACCCCGTGCCGACGTCAAGAACCCGCTAGATAATCCTGAATCAGTATGTAGAGAAAGACCTTTTGTGCGCCTGAGTCGCTCGGAGCGTGTAGCTGGCACATACATGGATCTTATCTTTCTCAAGTGGTGCTAGAAATAGCTGGTCGTCAAGAAGAATCGTCAAGAAATGGTGGCTACATGTCGCGTTAGCGTGCAAGTCCGCCGACAACGTGGATTCGTGGTGAGTAGAACCATAACTCCTCTGAGTCGAGCTGCTGGTCGTCGTTAGGGAAGAAATAGTTGGTCTTAAACTTATCACTATGATAGGTCCGACCATGGATTTGACGGTACTCGAGAACGCTGGACGCAATCGACGTGGTGGAGCTTTTACTGCGACGGACGTCAGAAAATGAGAATAACAGATGGATTGCGAGATTCACGAACTCTTCGGAGAAGATAGAATCGATCTCATCTTGATCATTTACCTAACAATTGCATTAGACTCGCGTCGGACTCACTAAGGCGACATGGACTTACAGGAATGTCCTCTGCAGCCATCAGGTCGTTCCCGGTGCGCGGTGGATTCGGCGGCCGCGCATTGGATTGTGCTGTAGACATTGTCTTACAAAGTCATTGAACTTTGAATGAAGAGGCAAGCAAGCTATTGCCAGATCCAGCGGGACCGAGGCAAGTATAAATAGGTAGGTATGTACCTACGGAGTAGGTAGGCATGATACTGCACGTTAGTGGAGTTTCTAAGATGCCAAGACGTCGTCGACTCGTCTCACGACACTCAAAAAGGGTTACAATCTAGACCTCAAAGATCAGATACCAGGTGGTTGTAAATACATACACCATGTTTGAGAGATCGCGATTCTGTAAAGTAGACGTCGCCGGCATGATTCATCCCCACTATGTATAGGAAAACCCAATCCGGCCTGTCGCATACCCAAGCTTGACGGTCCAACTCATATGGAGCATGTGCATACACATCCGTGTGTTTGTACATGTCCTAGCCTCCTAGGCGACTGTTGAAGCTGATTCTCCCATCTCGGCATTTGGCTGACCTGCCTCCGTTCATTGGAGTAGGAGGCACCTAAGGTATGTACGATTTAGCCCATCAGGTATGCCTATAATTCTCGTATGTACGACGTAAGCGGATCCAAGGTTGATCTTGTTGCACAAAAGCGCGGGCGCAGCCGTCTGGCCACTGATCTGTGCTTCTATATACCCCTACACCCTGCGATAGATCTGATCTTCTGAGGTACATTCGCTGACCAACCGTATACTCGCCGCGCGATGCACGTCCAAGACGGAGCTTTGAGTGGTTGGATCCCGGGAGCGTGAAGGTACAGGTCCGATATGTACTTTCGTCATCCGTGACCAGCAAATTGGGGGACAAAATGGAACTTCGTTTTGACTTAAGAGCTACCTACATACCAAGGTACTCGTGGGTGAAACTTTTAAGAAAGACATTAGATATAGTGGGTGTCTTTTTTAAAAGTTTCATCCACGAGTAGGTATGTAGGTATGTTGTAAATTTCCTAAGTTGTGGGAAAGTGGGAATATTATGTACCTCATATGTAGGGTGCTGGTGCGACCGTCACGTGATGAGACTGCCCGCACGAGCATTATTCCTCAACAGGTTGATTAGTGAGGAGCGCTCCCGTTAGTCACACGAGGGTCGAGACGTCACGAATCACGATGGATGATGGTGTGACGGCCTTGTCGAGCAAAGAGAAAGTCGCCACTATTCCATGTGGTGTGATCGAAGACAGCAAAGAACGAAGCTTCCGGCAAGACAAGGCAATGGTCAGGTGGACAGCAATTGAATGCCGCGGGAGAACGTGCTCAGAGACGCCAAACAGCCACGTTGCCAAATTCCGGAGGTATCAGATCACAAAAGTCGCAGAGAGAGGTGAATTACTGCAATTGTGCGTCGCGTACCATTTTAGCACACAGTCGAGTTGCAGTGATAGTTGATTAGGTTGGTCACTTATGATTAGCGATAGCCCTGTAACAGTTCACTAACAACAAAGAGGTACCACACTGCACAGGCTGTGACAGGCACGGTCGCAGTAATGAGGCTAATAATTGCGAACAGTATACTTTTTTGGCGCTATAAAAGTTGAGGATCTGTTCAACGTCGGCCCAATACAGCTAGCGAATGCCGCATCACTCTGGCTTGCGTCCGTACACAACCTGCACCATCATATAGCTATGGACCTTGGGGTTTCGGATCGCCTTCCGAATGGTCGCGAGCCACGCCTGGTACTCCTCTTCTGGCTTTTGGGCACTTTGCCAAAGCATTTGAGTGTAACCTGATAACCAAACGTAAGCATTGTTTACTCTTTCCATTTAAGTATAGAGAAGAGGGGACCCCATACCTTGAAGGTCATTCTCAAAAGCCTCTCGGCCACAACGCCCAACTTCAGCGAACTTTCGATCTTTCGCCCAGGGTCCAACGGGAAACTAGTGACAAGTTAATTACCCCATTGAGTGTTCAAATAGCAATTGTATGGCAGCACATACTTTGTATCGAACAACCCTTTTGTCAATGAAACCAGCATCGTCGAGAGCTTGTGGCTGTTTTTCTTGCACAAACAGAGGGCGTTTCAGCATTTTTTCGGCCTCTCGAAATAGCTCTCCATATGAGGCAAGAACAGGCTCCAGTTTGATCGTCCCGTCGTCGCTGCGAAATTCAATATCGTACTCAACAGACTCCACCCATCCTCCTGGTGCACAACATCTGTAGGCTTGTTTGAGGAGGGCTGTCCAGTCTTGAATGCCACCCACGATATAGCGCATGTGGATAAAGTCAAACCAGTTGTCGTTCCAAGTCCACTCAAGCGTCGCGTCGTCGATTTCGAAGCAAACGTTTGGTGGAATCCACTGTGGTTGGCAAGGAGAAAGATCTGTACCAATGACTGAAGCGTTGGGAAATTGATCGGCGAATTCACTATTCGATTTTGTAAGCGTACTGCGGTCCGCGGACAGATTGATCGGGTTTTATTCGGTCGCACATTGCCCAGATGCCTCAGAATTCGGTCAGCGACAGCCATATGTGACAAAATCCCGATTACAACTCACCGGATCCCGTGCCGACGTCAAGTACCCGCTGAAATAATCCGAATTAGTACCCTGAGGAAAGACTCTAGGGCGTCTAAGTCTATCAGAGCGCCTAGCTGGCACATACATGGATCCTATCTTTCTCAAGTGGTACTAGAAAAAGCTGGTCATCAAGAAGGATCGTGGAGGAATGGTGGCTGCAAGTCACGTTAGCGTGAAATTCCGCCGAAAACGTGGGCTCGTGGTGACTAGAACAATATTTCCTCCGATTCGAGCTGCTGGTCGTCGTTGGGAAGGAAATAGTTGGTCGTGAACTTATCACTATGATAGGTGCGACCATAGACTTGACGGTACTCGAGAACGCTGGACGCAATCGACGTGGTGGAACTTTGTCTGCGACTAACGTTAGGATTCAGGAAATTAGAATGACATGTGGATTGTGGTATTCACAAACTCTTCGGAGAAGATAGAATCGATTTCATTCTGGTCATTTACCTAAATGTAATATTAGACTCACATCAATTTCACCCAAGTCCCAAGGCGACTCAGACTTACAGGAATGTCCTCTGCAGCAATCGGGTCGTTCCCTGTGTGGGGTGGACTCAGCGTATTTGCTTGTGCTGTAGACATTGTCTCATAAAGTCATGGAAATTTGTATGAAGAGGTAAGCAAGATATTGCCACTGAATTGGCCAGATGGAGCGGGATCTGGGAAAGTATAAATACCTCCCTATGTAGGTAGGACGGTCGTCGGTACCAGCCTACCTGGTATGATACGTTAGTGGAGTTTCGGGGAAGCCAAGGCGTCATCTCATCAGTGACCACAGTCAGAAAAAGGTTACCTTAGACGTCAAAGTTCAGGCAACAAGTGAGGCGCCTTGCCATGTGGTAGATACCCCATGTTTCAGAGATCGCGCGGATTACATAGACGTCGCTGGCGCAACGTCTTGGCGAGGGAAAACCCAATCTGGACGGTCTGCGTGTATGTACCCGACTTGATCGTCCAACTCACGCGGAGTATACCTAGCCTACAGAGTTTGTAGATACGGAGTATGGACAAGTTTACGGCGCCTGTCGAAGCTTGTTTCTCCCAATACTCCGTATTGGGCCTTGACATGCCGAATGTGGCTGACCTGCCTCCACCCTCGGTCCTCGAGCATGGTCCCCACGTTCAACGAGAGGTACATATGTATTCGAGTCGCGACATTGCCGAGGCCTCAAGGAATGGAGAGCCTTTCGACGTGGCGCGGTGGACGCATCATACCTTTTGCGTGGCGGAATATTGACATGGGTATAAATTTGGCCCCTGAATCGGCGATTCGGCGGGGAAAAAGAAACAGACTGTAATATCTATCGCAGGGAATATTGACAACATTTGGATCGCGACAAACAACTTCCACACCACCCTCCACGTGCAGAATGCATTTATGCAGATACCAGCCGCAATAACCAACCGAAACCTTTTTGGTACAAGCCCGTTCTCGTTTTCAGATAACAAAAGAATCATACGACACAAGCTAATACGAGTGATAAGCAGGGCGTCGCTATATCACGTCGATTGCTTGAAGCCGGCAAAGAACCGAGGCTCGCCGCTCCGGATGGTCCATGAATAATGCAACGGACAGGCGAGAAGCCATTGTTTGTCGTGAGAGGTCTTCGCCGCTGCGATGCAAAGCAAGTGGTTGGTCCCATTTGGAATCCAGGCGTCAGGAGTAGTGAATCTGGTTGAATCTGGCTACGAATGAGGCGAATTGTTTTCAGAATGCTGTTTCGGCGCCATGAAAGATGAGGATTTGCTCAACGTCAATGCGCAATAAACTCATGCGAACGTCGGATTACTCTGGCTTGCGTCCGTACGCAACGTGTACCGTCATATAGCTATGAACCTTGGGGTTTCGCATCGCCTTACGAATAGCCGCGAGCCACACGTGGTACTCGTCTTCTGGGTTCTGGATGCTTTGCCAGAGCATGTGGGTGTAACCTGATAGCCAAACATGAGAACGTTTGTTCTTTCATGGATATAAAGATAGAGAAGAAGGGACCCCATACCTTCAAGGTCGTTCTCCAAAGCCTCCCTGGAAAATCGCCCGACTTCAGCGAGTTTTCCATCTTTCGCCCAGGGTCCTACAGGAACCTAGTGACGAGTTAATAACATTATTGAACGTCAAAGTGACAAATGAGCGATCGCACAAACTTTGTATCGAACAACCCTTTTGTCGATGAAACCAGCCTCGTCGAGAGCTTGTGGCTGTATTTCTTGCACAAACAGAGGACGTTTCAGCATTTTTTCGGCCTCTCGAAATAGCTCTCCAAACGATGTAAGAATAGGCTCCAGTACAATACTCCCGTCGTCGCTGCGAAACTCAACATCATACTCTAGAGACTCTACCCAACCTCCTGGCGCACAACATCTGTAGGCTTCTTTGAAAAGGGCTGTCCAGTCTTGAATACCACCCACGATATAGCGCATGTGAATGTAGTCAAAATGATTGTCATTCCAAGTCCACTCGAGCGTGGCGTCGTCTATTTCGAAGGAAAGATTTGGTGGAACCCACTGCGGTTGGCAAGGAGAAAGATCTGTGCCAATGACTGAAGCGTTGGGAAACTGGTCGGCAAATTCACTACTCGATTTTGTCAGCATGCTCCGGACAGGTTATCGGGTTTCAATCGGTCGCACATTGCCCAGATGCCTGAGAACTTGGTCAGCGATAGCCATGTATAATGAAATCCCGACTATAACTTACCGGATCCCGTACCGACGTCAAGTACCCGCTAAAATAATCGCGAATTAATATCAAGAGAAACGTCTCTAGGAAAAAGGCGCTAGGGCGTCTGAGTCTATCAAAGATGGCCCGTACATGAAACTTCTTTTCCTCAAGTGGTGCTAGAAATAGCTGGTCGTCAAGAAGGATCGTCGAGAAATGGTGGCTGCAAGTCGCATTAGCGTGCAAGTCCGCCGGCAACGTAGGCTCGTGGTGAGTAGAACCATAAGTCCTCCGATTTCAGCTGCTGGTCGTCGTTGGGCATGAAATAGTTGGTTGTGAACTTATCACTATGATAGGTGCGACCATGGATTTGACGGTACTCGAGAACGCTGGATGCAATTGACGTGGTAGAACTTTGACTGCGACGGACATCAGAAAATTAGAATGACATATGGATTGTGATAGTCACAAACTCTTCGGAGAAGATAGAATCGATTTCATCTTGATCATTTACCTAAAGATTGCATATTGCATTAGACTCGCATCTAATTCACTCAAGGCGACTTATACTTACAGGAATGTCCTCCGCAGCGATCAGGTCATTCCCGGTATGGGGCTGACTCGGCGCATGTGCTTGTGCTGTAGACATTGTCTCATAAAGTCATGGAACTTTGTAGGAAGAGGTAAGCAGGATATCGTCACTGAATTGGCCAGATCGATCGGGACCCGGGCAAGTATAAATACCTAGGCATGACGGCGCCAGGTATGATACGTTGGTGGAGTTTCGGGGAAACGAAGACATCATCTCACCACAGTCAGAAAAAGGTTACATTAGACCTCAAAGTTCAGACAACAGGTGTCTTGCCATATCGTAGATACACCATGTTTCAGAGATCGCTCTTCTATGGAGTACATAGACGTCGCCGGCACAATTTCTTGCCAGGGGAAATCCAATCTGGACGGTCTGCGCATGTACCCAAATTGGACCGTCCAACTCTGCGGAGTCTGTCGAGACTCGGAGCTTTGTTGCTCCCAATATTTGGCCTTGGCATGCCGGTTGTGGCTGACCTGCCTCCACCCTCGGTCCTTGAGCTGCCACATGGCCCCCACGTTCAACGAGAGGTACATATGTGTTCTAGGTAGTCGCGACATTGCCTGAGCCTCAAAGAATGGAGATCCTTTCGACGTTGCGCGATGGACGCATCATGCCTTTCACGTGGTTAATTATTGACGTAGACAGGTATATATTTGGCCCCTGAATCGGCGGGCAAAAAGAATGCAACATCTATCGCAGGGAATATTGACAGCATCTGAGTGTGGCATCGCTGGACGTTGCGCCAAATAAGTTCCACACCACCCTCTACGTGCAGAATGCAGATACCAGCCGCACAACCAACCGATACCTTTTTGGTACAAGCCCGTTCTCGTTGTCAGGGAGCAAGATAAATCGTACAACGTAAGCGGATACGAGTAATACGCATGGCGTCGCTATATCACGTCGGATGCTTGAAGCCGGCAAAGAACCGAGGCTCGCCGCTCCAGCCTCCGGATGGATAAATTATAATGCAACGACCAGGCGAGAAGGCATTGTTTGTCGTGAGAGGTCTCCGTCACTGAATTCAAAGCAAGTGGTTGGTCTCATTTGGAATCCAGGTGTCAGGAGTAGTGAATCTGGTTAAATCTGGCTACGAATGAGGCGAAATTCGAATTGGTTTCAGAAAGCTTTTCCGGCGCCATGGAAGATGAGGATTTGTTCAACGTCATATGGCCCAATACAGCCATGCGAATGTTGAATCACTCTGGCTTGCGTCCGTACACGATCTGCACCATCATGTAGCTATGAACTTTAGGGTTTCGGATCGCCTTACGCATACTCGCAAGCCACAAATGATACTCGTCTTCTGGCTTTTGGACACTTTGCCAGAGCATCTGGGTGTAACCTGATAGCCAAAGGTGAGTCTCGTTTACTATTTCATGATATCAAGATGGAAAGGAGGGAATCCCATACCTTGAAGGTCATTCTCCATAGCCTCTCGGCCAAAACGCCCGATCTCAGCGAGTTTTCGATCCTTTGCCCAGGGACCAATAGGACCCTAGTAACAAGTCAACGTTATTAAAACGTTCAAATGGCAAATGGCAAATGGCAAATGTCAATTAAATAGCAGCACTTACTTTGTATCGAACAACCCTTTTGTCGACGAAGCCAGCCTCGTCGAGAGCTTGTGGCTGTATGTCGTGTACGAACAGGGGACGATTCAGGACTTTGCTGGCCTTTCGAAACAGCTCTCCATACGACGCGAGAACAGGCTCCAGTTCGGTCGTCCCGTCGTCGCTGCGAAACTCAACATCACACTCAACAGACTCCACCCATCCTCCTGGTGCACAACATCTGTAGGCTTCTTTGAAGAGGGCTGTCCAGTCTTCAATCCCACCCCCAATGTAGCGCATGTGGATAAAGTCAAAATGGTTGGCGTTCCAAGTCCAATCCAGCGTCGCATCGTCTATTTCGAAGGAAAGGTTTGGTGGAACCCACTCCGGTTGGCACGGAGAAAGATCTGTGCCAATGACTGAAGCATTGGGAAACTGATCGGCAAACTCACTATTCTCGCGGTGAGCATACGCACATATTGTCTAGGGTTTTTTTTCGCTCGTACATTGCCCAGATGCCTAAGAAATTGCTCAGCGACAGCTACACGTAATGAAATCCCGAGTTTGGCTCACCGGATCCCGTACCGACGTCAAGCACCCGCTAAAATAATGATGGATTAGTATCAAGAGAAAAAGCTCTGGGCCGTATGAGTCTATCAGAGCACCCATCTGGCACATACATGGACCTTCTCTTTCTCAAGTGGTGCAAGAAATAGCTGATCGTCAAGAAGGATCGTCAAGGAATGGTGGCTGCATGCCGCGTTAGCATGCAAGTCCGCCGAGTCGCCGACAATGTGGGCTCCTGGGGAGTAGAACCATAATGCCTCCGATTCGAGCTGCTGGTCGTCGTTGGGAATGAAATAGTTGGTTGTGAACTTATCACTATGATAGGTGCGACCATGGACTTGACGATACTCGAGAACGCTGGACGCAATTGACGTGGTAGAACTTTGACTGCGACGGACATCAGAAAATTAGAATGACATATGGATTGTGATATTCACAAACTCTTCGGAGAAGATAGAATCGATTTCATCTTGATCATTTACCTAAAGACTGCATATTGCATTAGACTCGCATCTAATTCACTCAAGGCGACTTATACTTACAGGAATGTCCTCCGCAGCGATCAGGTCGTTCCCGGTATGGGGTTGGCTCGGCGCATGTACTTGTGCTGTAGACATTGTCTCATGAAGTCATGGAACTTTGGATGAAGTGGTAAGCAGGATATCGTCACTGACTTGGCCAGATCGAGCGGGACCTGGGCAAGTATAAATACCTAGGCATGACGGTACCAGTATGATACGTTAGCGGAGTTTCGGGGAAGCCAAGACATCGTCTCACCACAGTCAGAAAAAGGTTACATTAGACCTCAAAGTTCAGACAACACAACAGGTGTCTTGCCATGTCGTAGGTACACCATGTTTCAGAGATCGCGCTTCTATGGAGTACATAGACGTCGCCGGCACAATTTCTTGCCAGGGAAATTCAATCTGGACGGTCTGCGTATGTACCTTAGTTGGACCGTCCAACTCATACATACGGAGTCTGTCGAGACTCGAAGCTTTGTTTCTCCCAATATTGGGCCTTGGCATGCCGGATGTGGCTGACCTCAGGGTGACCTGCCTCCACCCTCGAGCATGGCCCCCTCGTTCAAGGAGTGCATACATATTCGAGTCGCGACATGTAACTAGATGTACTAGATATGGATTAGGTTCGCCTATGTAGCGTAATTAATTATTATCGCCGAACCCTCAAGAAACAGAGAGCCTTTCGACGTGGCGCGAAGGACCCATCATACCTCTCGCGTGGCGAAATATTGACATTGGTAGACATTTGGCCCCTGAACGGCGAGGAAAAGAAAACAGAATGCAACATCTATCGCAGGGAATATTGAAAGCATTTTGGTGTGGCTTCGCTGCTTACTCCGTGAGTACTCCGTACATGCGGAGTACCTAGGTAAGCTTGCTAAGATGAAGACTTCTTGGACGTTGCAACTTGCGCGGCGCGCCAAACAAGTTCCACAGCATCCTCTGCGTGCAGAATGCAGATACCAGCCGCACAACCACTTTTCGGTACAAGCCCGTTCTCGTTGTCAGGGAGTAAAAAAGAAATCGTACGACGCAACCTGATACAGGTGATAAGAAGGGCGTCGCTATACCACGCCGGATGCTTGAAGCCGGCAAAGAAAATATGGTGACGCCGTGGCCCGTGGGCGAAGGGACGAAGCTGGGGGTTCAAATGCGCTTGGCCAATCAGAAGCCGGTTTATTGGCGATTAAACACGAGAGCCAATCATTTCGCTAAGCTTTCATGACTAAGCCAAAGAGATTTGAGGGCTTCGAGTGTTGTAGAAATGGCTTCGTTCCACTTCGCCAACAAGGCTCCGGCTGGGTGATGCAACGGAACAGGCGAGAAGCCATTGTGTGTCGTGAGAGGTCTGCGATGCAAAGCAAGTGGTCTCATTTGGAATCTAGGCGTCAGGAACACTTTTGTAGTGAATCTGGCTACGAATGAGTCGAATTGTTTTCAGAATGTTTTTTCGGCACCATGATAGATACTATGCGCTCCGGGGCTGGGGGACCTCGCGTCGCTTCGGAAAAGCAGTTGGGCGGGAGTGTGATATGTACGGATATCTGTGCAGTTACGGTGCTGCCAGTTTACAGTGGCGTTGGTGGTCCCCCAGCCCCGGAGCGTAGCGAAGGGCCGATGGGGGAACCCTGTGGAATCAGTGAAGTGGAATTGCCAGTGGTTTGTTCAGTGGATCAGTCCCGCTGTAGCGTTGGCGGAAAATAACGGAAAAACGAAAGTTTGCGAAGTGTTTGCTCAATAGAGGTGGCCAGTGGACTTCCAGTGGACTTCCAGTGGACGTCCAGTGGAGGGTTCCAGTGGGCGGGGGGAAGAGGGTCTTGTCTCCTGCGAAGACCGCGGGCTGGGACCGCGTCTCGCGCGTAGTCCGGTCAAAATCTGGGGTTTTGGCTGATTGGGAGTCGCCGAAGGGGGTCAATTTGGGGATTTTGGCGTAGCCCGTCGGCCGGAAGTCTGTGCGTCCAAATGCACTGTGCACGGCGGGGGATTCGAAACCTCGCTCTTCTCCATCATCGAGCACCTCGATACCTACTAATCGGGAATGCTATCGTGATGAGCGGGACCGAATCACATTGATCTTCAACCGGATCACAGAGACCGCGCAGGACCTGTTGAAGTACAGGTATATGTCCGTTGACAACCCCTTCGTCAGCGCACGGGAAATGCTGGCCCAGCTGGAGGCCATCTTCGGTGATCCAGATGCGTCAACGACGGCCAGCCAGACCCTCTCCAGCTTGAGATTCGATATCAAGCAGGATGATATTCATGTCTTCATCGCCAAGGTAAATGCACTGGCCGACAAGGCTGAGATCGGGCCCTCAGAGCGCAAGCGAACGCTGTTCAACTGCTTGCCGCCGGGTTTCGACCCGACAGGTCGATTTCACATGCAAGTTCTCAATCCCGACGAATCGTATGAGAACTTCACGCGTACCCTGACTGTCGCCGTGTCCAGTCGAACGGAAGGATACGAGTTTCGTAAGAAGTCTAGGGACGACAAGCGTGACTCGTCGCCTCCCCTCCGTCGCAAGTCGGAGCGCCACGGATGACTCCAAATATATCGAAACCCGCCTTCGATATGTATCAAGAAGCTCGTCAACTTGACACGTGAGGAGGCTCTCGCCAAGGGAATTTGTTTCGGTTGTGGCGTTCAGGGCCATCGACGGGCCGAGTGATCCTCACTGAGAGCGCTCCCGTTAGTCACACGAGGGTCGGGACGTCACGAATCACGATGGATGATGGTGTGACGGCCTTGTCGAGCGAAGAGAAAGCCGTCACTATTCCACGTGGTGTGATCGAAGACAGCAAAGAACGAAGCTTCCGGCTAGACAAGGCAATGGTCAGGTGGACAGCCATTGATTGCCGCGGGAGAACGTGCTGAGACGCCAAACAGCCATGTTGCCAAATTTCGGAGGTATCAGATCAGATAAGTCGCAGCTCGAGGTGAATGACTGCGATTGCGCGTCGCGTACCATCTTGGCACACGTTCGAGTTGCACTGATAGTTGATTAGGTTAGTCATTTGTGATTAGCGATAGCACTGTAACAGTTCACTAACAACAAAGAGGCACCACAATGCACAGGCAAGGTCGCAGTTACGCAGTAATGAGGCAAATTGCTGACAGTATGCTTTTTCGGCTCTATGAAAGTTAAGGAAGGATCTGTTTAACGTCGTCCCAGTACAGCTAGAGAATGCCGCATCACTCTGGCTTGCGTCCGTACACAATGTCCACCGCCATATAGCTATGAACCTTGGGATTCCGGATCGCCTTACGCAAACTC
>QEQW01000552.1:0-18587 GCA_004016085.1 Claviceps quebecensis
CTCCGAGCCTCGTGCAGAACTTCTCGTACCTGAGGCCATGATCAAGATGATAAAAAAGGGGGAATCGGAAATGGGTTCGGAGGTCGATGAAGGCGAAGAAACGAGCTTGAGGTTTCGAGGGGTTCTGCGATCGAGGTTGGAGTTGTGAGAGGAAGAAGTTTTTGTGAGGGAGAGGTGTGGCTGAGCCCTATAAATACTTTTCATTATTACCGCGTTACAGCCCCCTTTTGGCTCATCTTCTTGTCATGACACAATTGAAAGATGATTTGCGCACTTGCACAAAGGCAGTGCTTCAGACGGACTTCGCGATATTGAATCACCCACTTCAACGCTTGGCACGCTCTACGCTACTCGATGGTCGCGACTTGGAGTGACATGGAGAGCAAACAAGAGTGCTTCATCGCGTTCGCGTAAATGGCTCCTTGCTTAGGTACCTAGCTTGTCCCATACATACAGAGTACTGTACCACTACCAACTGGGCAAACTCATCCACGGAGCTCAACCCGATAGAAATAGTTCGATCTGAGCAAAGTTGATGGAAATGTCCTCTGTATTTTGTATTCTGTAAGTATGTTTTTTTTTGGTTGCCAATTGACAATTGCTGGTTACTGGTACATACGTACCTATGTACATATTACCTATCATTGGGCAACACCAAGCTGCAACACGATTGGCCGCAACCCCTTGTCAGAGTCGCACAGCCTTCTCCTGAGTCCTAACTGAGGCGGCGGTGCCTCCGTGTTATTATAGCCAGGTATGGCTGTATGTACCTATGTATGTAGTCGTCCGCGAAAGAGGAGCGCCAAAAAAGGATCACTGCTTCCCTTGGGAACAACTTGGATGCATGACCCGCGTCTTAGGTATTAGTCAAGCTGTTCACGATTTCGCAATCGGCCTGGGCCGCGGGCGCACGTCGGAAAGAACAAAAGAAGGAAGCGTCGTGACTCGTGTCATCTAGGTATGTACCTACACAAGGTCAGCGGGATCTGCGAAAGCAATGTGATCGCGGCGGCGGTGCAGAGAACTCGGATAGGTACATACAGTACATGGGTGCGCCCGCCCTGGGGCCTGTACCATTGGCTCATGGAGTTCTGCCGCTGCGCCTTCAGCGACTTATTGCAGCTCTCGGTTCGCTTTGATTCAATCCATTATCCCGATTCGTCATCTCTACATTACCTACCTCCTAAATACATACTCCGCACACACCTTGTATACTCGGTATGTACATACATATGTATGTACATACCTAGATCCGGAAGCCTTCAATAACTCCCATAGTACATATGTACCTCCTATATGCATATATGTATGTATGTAGCACCAAAAATACCCGGCCAAGCCGCTGCGTCATTCTGTGCAACACCATCAACCCCATAAGGTGCCAACCCTACAAGTTCTGCACCCAATCGCTAGCTGAAAAGCAAAGTATACAACTTACAAGTCAGAAATTTGCTGATCCGGTTGAGTTGTGATCGAGGCAGGAGCTCTGGCTCACGCAACGAGGTTCTGAACAGCACATCGACGCCGCGTCAACACACAAGTGTCCCTGCGTGGCGAATCCCGGAGTGTCCCGAAGCGAGATACATAGGACATTGATATGTTCTACCTATAATTACTCTATGGAATGGAACAATAAGAGCCACACGGGGTGCTTCGAAGAGCAATAACTTCATTTTTACATCCTCATCTTCGTCTTACGGAGTTAGGTTAGGTACCTAGGAGGCAGTCGTCCTTTCCCTGGAAGATGCACCCCCTCCCCCGCAACGCGAAGCGCGGTGCTTTGGATGCCAAATGGCAAACACGGCAACTGGTACGATCCAGACACTCATAACAAGCCAAGGTTTGATCATTGATGACATGCTGGGTTTCACAGTAATCTGAAATATGACTTGTCGCCGACCAAGGGATGCGCTGGTTCCTTGTGCCTGCGAGCATGTATGACAATATGAGGGTGAGAGGCCGTCGAGCTGGCAGCTGACCCAGGAGCCGAACACATGGCCACGCAAAGATCTGGACTGAGCAAGGCGAGGCGGCAGGCGGGGTCTCTCTTGTTGACTCCATTTTGCAGTCAAATTTCAGTCGAGGGTTGCACAAATGGATGATTCTTTCGCTCACCTTCCTTTTGTATCTCATTCTAATGAACTACCTAATTCAGGTATGAGCTTACAAGTAGTTCGACCTCCTCTCTGTCCTTTCTGCATAATACGTGATCGTTCTACTTTCACCTTTCCTAAATTCTTTTTCTACGTCCTTTGTCTTCTTTCGCACATCATTTGGTTCAGTCCATCGCGAGCAAGTTGCGTGATCAAAAAGTCGGTACAAAGGGGAACCATCGCAGCAGGCTCAACCTTGTTTTTTTTCTGCAGTATATTTTTTTCAGCGAGAATGGCGCGACAATCTTTGTCGACTCCGGCACAAAACCGGAATGGGAGAAACCGGCTAGGTTCCATGGTGACTGTATGTCAATTTCGACGTTCGTTCACCATTTACCACTCCTGTCCTCAATTCTATGCCTACAAGTCACAACGCCTCGATTCCTCGAGGGACCAAGTTTAAAGCTTCAGAGCTGACAATTGCGGCTTTAAAGCTCACGTGGGGAGTTCATGGGCAAACGGACCGTGTCCACGTTGTAGAGCTGGACACGTACTACTTTCTGGATGGTTGCCCGTAAGCATTATCAGACAGAGGGGGGCTGGAACTGATCGGGGGGGTTTTTATCTCGCCACCGCTTTCTTTATTCTTGCTTCTATCTCTTTTCTGAGCCTTCCGAGTTGACTGGCTAATTGGCCTACTCGTTCACAGAGAGATCATAAGCCTCAACATTGAGTCCTCCATCAGAGTCAACGTATTTTGCTACGCGTGAGTCCCCTGAACCTTCAAACTTGTGAGATTACCAACGGACTATTCATGAATCATATTACTATTTTGTCTTCTTCTTCCTCTGAGTCTTCTTTTCCTTCAGTGATCTTCCAGATGCTCCACCAGTCTTCGTATGCGAAGGGCCTACCGGTAACATCAGCTTGACTGCTCAACAATTTGGTGCGTACCGAGTGCAGAGCTACCAATACTTGTTTGGAATGGATCCCCCGTTATTTTATCCCGTTTCGCAATAGTATTAAGCAGTGGTGGATGCATCGGTGAGGGGTCTCGAGACTCGACCCATTCGACAAGCTGCGTCACGCGGTTCGAGCAAGCATCCGCATGCTATGTGACTCGTGAGTCAATGTGAACTCGAGCACATCATGAGCATATTACGAGTGCAGCAAGGGGAAAGCGGAGCTCGAGCTACACCGTAAGTCTGTCAAGACAACCATGACGCAAACAGGGTAGCTTTGTCATTTTTGAGACATGTCGAAGTGATTGAAAAGGGTGTTTCGGTCTTTCTACCTGTCACTTCCACTCGGTCAACCTCAATCGGTCCAATGAGATCAGGGCGATCCGGAGCAAACTATCAGATGTGACGTTTCTTCCACGACTGTCGTGTAGTTCCCTCAAGTCACCGCCATAAGCGCTGCACGCATTTACTTGAGCCGTAGACTTCCCTTCGCAGCCCAATCTGTTATATGTTATCTATCATCATTTTCGTCCTCAGGATTATTTCGTTTTCTCCGTCATAATGCACGTTTTCAATTCGTTAAAAATAGCCCATTTTGGCCCCTTGGGCAACAAGTCTATTGTAAATATACCCGCTCTCAACCCGCCAACAACAGAACAATGCTATGAAGGCCGAATGGCAGCCAACTTTTCGCCGTCAGCCTGATTGCTCCATGCAAATACATTATACTGGCGGGCGCGAGAGAATTGAACGTCATAAGAGGAGAACGGTTTGGCGAGAAACGGCGACAGATAAAGAGTCTCTACAAGTAGGGTGTCCTTCCTTGAGTCGGTGGCTTCTTAATCTCGGTCCTCTTCCCAGCTTTCGCTCCTTTCTTCTTCGAGTGTCACTTGTTTATTCATCCTTTAAGGATGTTGTTAAAAGGTGGTGTACGTAAGAGTAGTCAAGAGAGGTACCTAAGGCATGGCCAAGATGTAGCTACTTCCAGATGTAAAAAGGCACTTTTGTATACTTCTAGAGACTAGTTGTATGTATACAATCTCCATTCACGTTCACGTCACGATAAAGAATCGCCCGTAAGGGCACCAGGATATCGTCCCCTGGCCAATCATTTCGCGAGAAACTTGAAAGACAGGCCTCTAAGACATCCCCGCCGTTCCCCGCTCGATTAACCCCACGCCACTCCGATCTCGCCGCATGGCCGGAACAGTTCCGGCCAATGAAGCCAGCTGAGACTACCGCATTAGGCCGGGCAGAGTCGGTACAGAGGCCGAAGAGGCGTTCGTACATTCGACTGACAACTCATTTTGCAATCATGCCAAGTGGGTATACCCATCCCGGAATGATCATTTGATTCCGGGAGTAGAGTCAACATACAACAGCACAAGAGGCGACACAGTCGAGAGGTACACTTCTTCTCGTCTCGCGATGAGGAATCTTGTCCCAGAAGCCATGGATTCTGTTTCGCATTCACCGAGATCGCAAGAAGTCAGTACTACGCACGAGACGTTTTGTCGTTTTATGCTCCCACTCTGTGCGAGTCCTTGGTCCAGACCTGAGACTCCACGATTCCGTCTGCCCCTACATCCACGTCGAGGAACTCACGTATGAGCTACGTGATGATCGCGTGGTTGCTTCTGCAAACACAGAGGATACCCCAAGCCACGAAGCCATTCAGGTATAGTGGGAACACGGTCTGGCGATATTCGGTATTGCACTCCGCTGTGCTTGTAGGTCCCGGTCTGGTGGCATCATGATCGGATTCTCCAGCTCGTTGAGGCCGGAAAATATTCCGGCCACTGACTACTTAGGCGGCGACCGTGGCGTCGCGAGCCACGGATGATTTCAACTTTTCTTTTTTTCGAGTTTTAGATGCTGCTCAAGAGTTCTGAGTCACACATACCCAACATATTGGAAATTCCTTACTGCGCCGTCCGGACTAGCATCATCCTCACCCGTATCATCCCCTCTCTTCATCTTCACTTGTATCAGCCTCACCAGCCTCACTTGCAATCTTCATCTCCCGCATCCCTTCCTACACTTCAGAACGCATCTCACAATGGGCTCTCTAGACACCATCGACTCCTTCCAGGTCTTGACTGACCCCCGTCCCGAGGACAAGTCCCTCCCCGCGTTCATGGTGTCCACCACGCGAGGTTTTCTTCCTCGCATGGACCCCGTCGTCACGTTGCCCAGCACCTTCAATGCCCTCGAGTCCCTTCTCCAGCGCATGCCCGTCAAGACTCTCTCTGGAGAACCTGGCTTGCTCGCGCACTGCAAGTTGGGAGATGCGGTGCACGGCGGATTCCCCGATCTCACGGATGAGATGGACAAGTTTAAAGACGACCTGCCGCTCATGAATGCGCTGTATCGCGATTATTCCTTCTTGGCGTCGGCGTATCTGCTTGAGCCGTGCCATGAGCGCTTTCTGAGGGGAGAGGAATACGGGTTGGGTAGACAGGTCCTGCCTAGGAACATTGCACGCCCTATTGCTCGATGCGCTGAAATGTAAGTAGCCCATACGGTTAGACTTTTTTTTCCCATGTGTTTCACAGCAAACATTCTCTTCAGAGTACTGACGTCGCTCTGTCTCCTTGTTTCTTTCTTTCTCTTGGTCTGTGTTCAAAAAAGTGCTGGATTTCTACCCTTCATGGAATATGCCGGCTCCTACGCCCTATACAATTACCGTCTCGAGGACCCATCCCGCGGCCTCGAGTACGACAATCTTCGTCTCATCCGCGCCTTCGAGCACGGCCTTGATCCCACCTCTTCAGAAGCCGGCTTCGTCCTTGTCCACATCAACATGGTCAAGAACTCAGGTCCCCTCATCACCGGCACGGTCAAGTGTCTTGACATCGGCTCCCGGCTCTCCACCCCACTCGGCACTACCCAGGAGCGCACCTCCTTCAATGAAGGCCTCTCCGACATTCTCGGCGCGCTGGTCAAGATCAATGCCGCAATGGAGATCATGTGGAAAAAGTCCCGGCCGACGGAGTACACCAGCTTTCGTACCTTTATTTTCGGCATCACCTCTCAGAGCATGTTTCCTAATGGCGTCGTCTACGAAGGCCTAAACGACGACGAACCCATGTCCTTCCGAGGCGAATCCGGCGCCAACGACTCCATGGTGCCTCTCATGGACAACTTCCTGCAGGTTCCCATGCCCGATACACCGCTGACAGAAATCCTGCAGGACTTCCGCAAGTATCGGCCCAGCAACCACAAGGACTTTTTGCACCACGTTAAGCAGGTGTCTGAGTCGCACGATCTGCGCGGGTTCGCACTTGCCCTGCGAGACAAGCCTGCCACGGACGAGCAAAAAGATGTCGTGCGTGAGTCGCGCAGCCTCTGGTTAAGGGTTCTGGACCAGGTTCGTGATTTCCGTTGGCGGCATTGGTGCTTTGCGCGCGAGTACATCCTCAAGAGGACCGCTCATCCCACCGCTACGGGAGGAAGCCCCATCGTCACATGGCTGCCGAATCAGCTGGAGGCTGTGTTGGCGGAAATGGTCAACATTGACGAGTTGTCACGCAAGGATGATGTTCGGGGCCTAGGAAAGACGTGCGAGGCTATCATGGATGGAGCATTGCGGCAGAGGGAGATGCTGCGGAAGGAGGTGGACAAGTACTGCGCCGAGAGGGGGATTTCACGGAAGTGAATGCACTTTGATAGTGGCGCCACATGAGAGCCTAGAGGGAGGGGGTTCTAAGTTCTGTAAGCTTTCGAGATGGGCGAACACACGTATCTTGGCCTTTGGCTTTGCCTTGGTCCTCAACTTCGTTGTTTTATTGTAGCCTCAAAAAAGAATGAGTCGTATGAATCGCCGGCGTCTTGTTACTTTCTTTGTGCCCTCCTTTGCCTGTATCATGCTGGATGTAGTTTCCTCATATCCTGGTTCACAATCTATCGAAATGGTGAGACTTTGCACTGTATCCAATGGCTAAGTTGTTGAGTGTAGTCTGTAGATAGGTATCTATAGAGTATGGAATGTCGGTCTGTATCCCTTCCGTCCTTCTTTCGCCTACTTTCTCCTTCTCATCTCGTTTAGTATGCTTCCTGACTATTGTTTGTTCTTGGCTCGGCTCAATTCCTGACGCCCCTTGGGAATTGAACTCGGTTTTGGAGAGTATCAAGTGCCGGCGGCCCGTCACATCTTGTGCTGTTGTCTTCTTCTCCACACCTTCTCATGTCTCTCGTCCTCGTCTACTTTGACAGCGCCTTCCTACTAGGTACCATCTGTGTCAGCACTGCAGCAGTTATCCTCTTGCAACATCAACCGTCATCTTCGAGGGAATTCATACCAGAGCCACACAGTGACCAGACGCCAGCATCACAGATATTGCAGACACACAACATAACCGCCACTCAGCACACAAGTCACAGACACACAAGCAATCATGCTCACTATGAAGCACCTCCTGCTTCCGCTCCTGTCCCTCCTCTCCGGAGGTTTTGCGGCCCCAACCGCCAAGGACGGTCAACCGGTATCGACCAGCAAATATGCCTACATCGTCAGGCTCTACGCCCACAGCGACAACATTACCGGGACGCACCCACCAACAGCGCCGGCCTGCACGGGCTTGCTGCTGCCAAAAAATGTAATTGTCACGGCCGCCAGCTGCGTGCATGACATGGATGCCGAACATGCCCGCGTCGCCATAGGCCACGGGCTCAACATGACCATTCATCCCTGGGAGGGAGTCTCGTGGCCCGGCCAGTACAATCGCCGGAGACACCGGCATGACATTGCCGCCATCATCTTCCGCGGCACGCATGTTGTCACCAATTTTGCCAAGCTTTCCGCCGATGAGGTCCGTGAGGGCGAACTGCTCACGCTGATTACGCCCGGGCCAGTGACCAAGGCCGGCGACGCGGAACTCCAGCAGACTCAGCTTCCCGTCATCAACCACGCTGCCTGCCACCACCAGCTTAAGAGAATCCTCTCCATCAAGGACAAGTTCTGCACAGAGGGCTCCCTTTCGTCTTGCTCCCACGCTAAAGCAGCCACCACATACTCTGTCGCCTATGCGGGTAGTCCCATCCTGCGGAATGGCGCCGTCGTGGGAATCGCCTCTGTCGGCGCGGCAGATGACGCGCAAGGCTGCCATCCTCTCGCCTTCACAATCATCAAATCACACCTGTCCTTTGTGGCACAATTCTACGACAGGGAGGAATCCTCCCGCGACGAGGACAAGGCATGAGATGAAACATGGCGCTTAGTGTTGCTGTTGTAGACGTGGGAGTAGAAGCTCCGAGGTGAGCATCACGACGAAAAGAGGTATTGGAGTCGTGTGTGGAGCTGACAAAGAGTGCAAGTGGCAGCTGGGAGAGGCAGCAATGCGCCCGGCGCAAAGCATGTTCCGTGCTCAAAACGGTTTTGTCTGAACGTCCGCCGCATTGGGACTCTGGGAGACAGGCTGGTATATATATGTTGGTAATGGTTGTGTAACAATACTGGCGTTGTTTTTGAGCAATGGAGCATGGACTCCATGATTGAGCAAACAAGCTGGTGATAGGTATATATGAATTTGGGGGGAGGGAGCAAACGTCTTGCTTTTTCTTCCATGTCAATGTATCTCCATGACCAGGTCTTTATATTTCTGCACAAACCAGCACCCAACTACCCAACAGCTCTGAGCCAACCCCAGCGCCCAGGCCAACGAAACACGTTCCTCGTGTTTCACTCCCGCGATATGCCCATTGCCCATTCCCCTTGCAGTTACATCTCTAACTCTAAGCCATGACCATCCGTTCTTACGAACCTTGTTCACAACCCTATGCCCCCGCATCACGAGACATCAGGTACCTAATATATGTGAAATCTCGCAAAGGTCATGTGCAGCAGAGTATATAGAAGTGCTTGAACACGAAAGGAACGTGGCCAGTAAGTTATCTAATATCTATCTCTTTCTGCAAACAAATTGTTAAGCTTGTAGCTAGCTCTTCGAAAGGTCAAGACAAGACTCAAGACTCAAGGCCACGCACCAATAAAGGAAGCAAGAATCCAGACTCCTCCCAGTCCCGACTCCCCAGCCACTTCAATTCCTCGAAGTTTGAACGTGAGAATCGAGACGTCGCAAACAGGGTATTTTTCCTTTCGCACGGACTCGTTTCTCGAAATCTTGTTGACACGGAGTCCCAGACCTCAGGAGTCAGGGCCATGCACACGAAACGGTAGTCTTGTCCGCCTATTGCCGGAATCAAGGCTGCAAGAATAAGAAGATGAGACGGAATGCCCCCGAGGCCTGAGGGTCCTGATGGCCCCGAGCTTATTCTTTGAACCTTTCTAGACTACTTGTGTGCAACCGTTTCCCTCCCCAACATTGACCCGACGAAGCTCTCAGTCTGGCTTTCCTTTTCTTTCTTTTTTTGGATGCGTGTACGTGAGTGATCGTGCGTGCA
This sequence comes from Claviceps quebecensis, assembly GCA_004016085.1. Classification (NCBI taxonomy): domain Eukaryota; kingdom Fungi; phylum Ascomycota; class Sordariomycetes; order Hypocreales; family Clavicipitaceae; genus Claviceps; species Claviceps quebecensis. Next base: position 9,458 of record QEQW01000552.1, read on the forward strand.
TAGATTGGAATACCTAGATCGGGTGCAGGGCGTTTTCGACATTATCTCTCTATTACAAGGTATGGTCTTGGGGATGAGCCCCTTCATCAAGAAAGAAGACATCTCATGCGGACATCACCATGTCCCAGGCTTCCTCGCCACAAACAACACGACCGCCGCTCGTCTCGCCGACCAATATCGGGACTGTCCCGTCCGTCAAGCAGAATAAAGAATGCGGCAACACACAACATAACTGTACATTCCCCCGCCCCCTTCCCCTGATTTCCTCTGTTCTTGTCTTTTTTTATTCTCCAACTTTTTGTGCTTTCAACGCATCCCAAACTGCAACTCCAACAGATCCAAGTAGTTGACACGTCTTTCAACACTTTCTCCCTTTAGGCCTCGACGTTCAACGTCCAGATGCCTGCTGCGACAACTCCAGCTACTGTTTCATCAACGTTCAAAATGAAGTCCGCTGCTGTCCCATCGGCTCCAACTGCATTGCCGACTCGCCCTGCAGCGGCCAAGCATACTACTGCATCATAACGGTGACAAAGACAATCCGCGCGCCCGGCGGCGTCGCCGGCGCCAACAAGACGGAGACCACCACAGAAATGGGCTGCTGCACCCGCAAGTGCCCCCAGCCGAGCGAGTTTCTCTGTCCGTCCGATCTAGGCGGCAAATGCTGTCCGTTTGGATCGCATTGCCAATCGGGCGGGATTTGCGCACCGACGAAAATGAAGGTCACGTCGGCCGTTTCCTCATCGGTCACTGCCTCGTCGGCATGCTTTTCTCATGCAAATTCCCATGGGACGTCGTGTGCCAGCGCGACATCCACCACCGGAGACGGAGACGAAGACGAAGAGGAAGACGGGTCTGTCGAATCAGAGGTTCTATCGCAGGTATCCGTAGGGATCAAGGCCGGGATAGGGATTTGCGTCTCCATCACGGTCCTGGTTCTTCTCGGGGCGGCGTTCCTGTACTTCCGAGGGCGGCACCGCAGGCGCAAGAACAGGCGCACCATCAGCAGCAGCAGCAGGGCAGTGTTGACTAGGGCCGCTTTGCGAGAAGACTCGCGTAGCGACCACGACAGGCGGCGACGCGAGCAGCAGGCCATGGTTGTGCTGTCTTCTTCCGAGGCCAACAACAACAACAGCAACAGCAACAGCAACAGCAACAGCAACAGCAACGCCAGCCCCGTAGAGATTGCCTCCGTGGAAGCCTCGTCACCTGTGTCGAAGGATCGGAAATATACGAAATGGGCATCTATAGTGCCCGAGTGTCCGGGCGGGGCTTTTGAGCTCGAGGGTTCGCATACCTTTACGACGGAAAATGATGATGTGCTCCCGCTTCCTCCGCCGCCTCCTCCGCTTACTTGTCCTCGTATTGGCAGATCTTCGTGGAGGAATTATTCGCCACGTAGAAGGGGATGATGTTTTTGTTTTGTTGCACGCACGAGATGTGAAGGGTCATATATAAATAAAGTGTTAGCTGCAGGAGTATAACAAAGTATTGAAAAGAAGAGTATTGGAAGAAAACCCGTTTGTTACCACTTGACTTGACCTTCGCTATCAAAGAACTACCTATCTACATCTTGATCATGACAAAAAGCATACAAAACAGGCCAGAGTCGCCTCTTTCACACAAAACGCCAAACCGTAATTGTACATCCGTACACAGTATCTTCGTAATAAACCGTAAAAAAAACTTGCATACGCACCTCGCTTGCCATGCAGCCAAAATAAGATACCCTCGTTTCCCTCTTCACAGCAATTTGACGTCCTCCAACTCCCAAGACTAAAAGTAAAAAGAAGAAAAGCATAGTGGTAGTCTGCTCATACCAATGAAAGACAAAGGAGAAGCGGATTCGGAATACAGAAGAAAGATACAAGAACGATACAAGATAGGGAAAGGTTACTACTACATGTAGAGATCAGATCGTGCGTGGAATAAGTCATCAATGCCCCCCCTTCGACTGCTTCCCATAGAGAGCCGCACGGGCTTTAGCCTTTAGCTCAGGACTCCGCCAAACGGAGCACAATTCTTGAGGTCCTTAACCAGGTCCTCCACATTGCTCAGGTAGCGGCTGAGAAGCTCCTGCTTCTCGTACGTGGACAGCGTCGGCACACCACAGCTGTTTGCACGATTACGACGACCCTCGGCTGTAAATGCTCCAGCCAATTTACTAGGATTGCGCTGCAGCATAGCGGGCACAGAGTCGCGCTGGTCGGCCCGTGGTATCGACGGTGTTTCTGGCATCAGGTAGCAGTACAGGAACTCTACCAGCTTCATCTTGACTTCTCGGGACGTGCTTCGCGACTTGAAAAGAGACGTCACGGTGAGGAGGCCGTCCAGTCCCTCAAAGGTTCGCGTGTTGCTCGGCGTGTCGATGAGGGAGACCACGAGGGTCAGGAGGGTGGCTGATTGGATGGCGGGACAGTTGAACGGTTCGAGTAGATCGAGTAGAAGCTATGTATAGAGAAAATGTGTCAGAAGTCTATCAATAGTGCGTTCACACGGGGTTGTGCCACCTCTTCTTTGACTTCTTTCCTTGTGTTCCTATCCTTATCTTTCCTCTTCTTCATTTTCTTCTTTTTCTTCTTTTTTTTCTTTCTTCTCCAGTAACTTACATTCATGTTCTGCTCCCTAGAGAATAATGTCTTGCTGGGCGGGTGCAACAGCAAAACACCTTGTATCAGATCCAGCGCACTCAAGATGAGTAAGTCGTTTTGCCCGTCGCTGCCCTTTGCCATGAGTCGATCCAGCGTACCGATAAGACGCATCGCGACATTCCATTCGAATCCCTCCTGCAATTTGAAGAATTCCCGAAAGGCCGGATCCTGTGGGAGCTCGCCAAGACGCTTTCCCGGCGGGCTCATTGTGGTGTCTCCGTCGCGAACCTCATCCGCGTCATGGTCCTCCTCCACGGCGGGCTTTTCTTGGCGTTGCGCGGTCCTGCCGCCATCTGACAGACATATCTGAGCCAGAAGCCCCTCTACCTGGCGCAGACCCTTGCGAACTTTGGGTCCATCATACGACGAGAGGTTGTCGAACGCGACGGACAACAAAGCTTCCATGGCTTGGCGCCAGAGCCAGATGGCGATATGTGTTTTAGTGGGGTCGTTCGTTGCCTTACGACAAGGAGGTACGAGGGCGAAGTCGCAGTTCGGTACGAGAATGGAATCGAGAATGAGGAGGGTGCTCGTGCGAGAAGACAACAGAATCCAGAACTCGGGGGCCTTGTGCGCAAGCTAAAGTAAGAAAATAAATGTTTTGTTTGTTTGTCAAGACGTGTGTTGCGACAAAGAAGAGGACTTGTCTAAGGCACGCCGCACTTGTGACTTGTTGAGTGGAGCGCGAGGCGCGAAGGCGCGATTTGTAGGTATTGTATCAATGCGGACAGAGGCACTAATAAGCGGCGCATCCGGCTAGGAGACTGCACAAGTACTCCCTCAACCAAAGCGCAAGGACAATCTGATTGCGAATGAATAACAAGAAGAGGTAGAAACATTTATGCACCAAACAATCGTGAGTTACACGTTGCCGCGCACTCCGCGTCTTCCACCTGGACATACAAACCCGAGGCAAACACAGGATGGCTGCGCCGCGATTTATGGGTGGCGGCGCGACTCATGTACGTACTTACCGTACCTCATGCACAAAGGTTGTCTCAGCAACGCCTTGCAGCCTTACGCCGACCCGTCATTTCTCCATTTAGCTAGGGTCTCATTGGCAATTGCGCGACCGGCGATTTTAGCCATTAACACGTGACCATCCGTCACATCGGTATGTACCTACTGGTACATATACATGCGAAGGCTCAGCTTCAAGGGTGAATAATCGGACGAAATTCGACACTGTCTATAGAGAAAAAATAGAGATATCGTTAAAACTGACGGTGCTAAGAGTAAGCCCTCGTACGCGATGGTGCTGGCTCGCGGAGACTTCGCGTGCTCTCTCAGACATCTCGCAATTCGTGTGCTCTCTCAGATATCAGAGGAGTGACAAGAACATCACGGTGTCGTCGGCAACAGATTGCGGATAGTCGAAACAAATATGTAATGAGGACGTGTTTGACAGATGCTACGCGAAGAGCGGCTTCTGCGGAGGATGCCTGACTTTTGTAGTGATGTCGATGGACGAAATTTAGAAACTTCGGCGTGTTTCGAGGTGGATGAACATTTAATATAAGGAAAAAATAACGCACTGCTCAGCACCGGGCACGAAATGGATCCATATGCGGTATAATTGAGCGCATTGGACTTTGCGAACAACCTTTTTTCTTTCCGCATCCAATCCTCATGTCGTCCGCGTTCGTTTAAAATCAAGCGTGCTATGGGCTTCGCGGGAACTGACAGCCGGGCAGATTGTGGTTCGTATTGGCGTAGTCTTGCGCTTATTTGCTGTTGTTGACTCAGCGAATACACTGAAAACCCTGTGATGGCGTATTGGTATGCAAATGATGGCTGGACCCAACTTCGCATCGAGACGCTGCAGACTCACTTCTTAAAATGTCTATCCAACGCCCGACTTTGCCGTGGACCTGTGACAGATTTGCCATGGAGTCGATGTTTTCTTTGTGGCCAATGTACACCTTCAACGCGTACGGTGATCCGTCCACGAGCCATTTTGTTTCCTTCAAGCCCACGACTATAGCTGGCATCTCTTTTTCTGGCATTGAATATCTTTTCTCCGCCTCTCCCTAAGACTCCCCGCTTGTGTGAGAGCCACATGATCATCCTGACTTTGTCGAAGTTGGAGTCCGTTGTCGTTGTTCTCGCATCAGTGTCTTCCATTTGAAACAAAAACTCCACCTGTTCTAGTATCTGAGGGCCGACTACTGAGGCGTCTGTTGCCAAATGAATTGCACCCCTGGGCGGGCCACTTGTTCGACTTGGACGCTGTCGAGACGGCATTGCCTAACCAAGGAAACGCAGGAGATAAAAGATAGGGTTAACGGAAGGCAGCAGCGTCATATATGTGACACTGTATTGTAGTGAGGATAAAATGTCCTCGGAAACAAAGTGATCAGGCTTGGTTGGACTCATATGTGATACGTTTCAAGTAAATGCCAGGACCGTCGTGTTACGTATAGGTCTTGGCTCCGGTTCGGCGGCCAGCCACGTTGTGCTCCACTGCTCTCCTCGCTTTGCCGCCTCCTCCGCCTCGTCGAAGAAGGAGATAACGTAGATGAGCTGGCAACGGATTCCGTTGCCAGCTCATCTACGTTATCTGTGATTTCTTGTGATTTCTTGCTCATTCACCAGCCAGATGATCCTGCTGTGACAGATGCTGAGCTCGGCTTGGTAAGAAGGGTCGACGAGACAGATGAGGCATGGGAGGAGCGCCGAAGAGAGACTCACATATATCGTGGTCGACTTGAGGCTATCAAATTGACGGGTGATCTCCAGGTTCCCCGCGGCGAATATACTTTTGTAGCCGACGACCTTGGCCCCGAAGGCTTTGTTGGTATAGCATCAGTTCCTCCTTTCGTAGGAACTAGGATCGTGAGGATCAGGATGCTTGTTGCTCGTTACGGTTTCGTAGAAGGTACGTATCAATCAGCGTGATATTCCTTTTGCAGATCCATCCGGTTTCTGCTGGTGCTTCAAAAAAAAGCTGGCAATGGTGGCTCACGCTCGTCTGCAGTCTGCAGACATGTACATTGAGAGCAGACTTCTGCTGATCGGGCCTAATCGACTTGCGATATGGATGGTTCACGGACATGTCAGCTTCTTTGAACGAGTTCAAGTTGATCAGCTCCTCGTGACACCTTGAACGGTCTAGAATCCATGCCCTTCGGATAGCGGTCTTGCCAGCGGAATAGATATACTAGTCATGCAAGACAGCGATTCATCATTGAAAGTTTCCTAATTCACGGTCGCGTGACAATTGAGTGAAATCAGTTCCTTTTTTAAGCCATTTGATCATTCCTGCGAGAGCCGGACGTGGTAGCTTGCTTTGGAAAGGCCGACTCTGCACGCATTCACAAAGCATTTAATGAGCCGACGCGAAATGCAAACTACACCACTGCGTGTAAGCTTGAAGATAGAAAGTGAACTAGTCGTTGGAGTAATTCGCAAACTGATGGCTTTCCAGTACATGCGCAAGAAAGCTTGGAGGATATACGTAGAGAGGCTGGAGGTTGGTAGTCGAGTGCTACGAAAAGCCCACTTGGCCAAGGAGCCAGCACTTTACTTTCGTATCGACCCCATTGACCAACGATCAGAAAACAGACCAGACCGCCTTGCCAGGGATTCACTGGTGCGTTCTTATTAAATTGTGCCCTTCCTTTTTTTGAGGTTTTTTGAGGCATCATATGATATATCAAAAGCTTGTCGTGCTTTCACTTCTGTTACATATTATGTCTCACACCGCGCCTCTGAAGTCTGAACTCAAAAGACGATCATTGCCTATCTATGCAACAACCCAGCAGTATCTATCGTCCACTGCCTTGCCGCAATAACTCGATCGCTCAGTGCTCCCCTTCAACGCCTAGGTAGCTTTGACATATTCAAAGGGTTCTCCCTAGCCCGATTCCCAACCTGCTGCAATTACAGAAGAACATTCCGATCAGAACCAAATGCGTCTTGCTCCACTCCACGCCTTTCACCTGCCAGCTACGACCTCAGAGACGTCATCACTACCTTCACTCTCACCCTCGGAGTCATTCGCAGTGCTGTGGTTTGCGCGCCGGCGCAACCGGTCGCCTCAACGTCGACGTTTCTTTCGCTTCCGCTCCAACTCTGATCTTCCTCAGGAAGTGACGCTGGGGTCCTCGGCGAAAAGAAGGAAAGATTTTTCACCAGGACATCCGAACCCTTCGAAGCGTTTTCCCTGAGGACTACTCCGTAAAAACCTGGCCCTTTTTTATGACTGGCCCACTGGCAACTGTAAGCCTATTTCGGTTCCTGCCATGAACTCTCGTCAAGCTTGCTCTGTCGCCCGACGACTATTCCACCTCAACACGTCTCAGGCACGAGTGATTTCGGGCCTTGCACCACCTGTTGCTTTTCGACGCCTGTTTACGTCGTCGTCCAAAAGCGCGAAAAATGACTCAGATAGGGGTCCCTCAACTTTCCGGGTGCTCAGTCGCAGCTGCCAGCTTGCTTTGTGTCGCCATCTATCTGTATCCCGCCCCCTACGCAACATTCGATGCTCATTATCCGAGCTCAGACGCAGTCTCATCCTCCCAACCTACCCATCAATCTAGCGATTGCTCTCCGATCGTTGAAGATGAGGGCCGGGATCCGAGTCTTCCTCACTTTCGTATCAACGAAGTGCGTAAACACGGCCGTGACTCTGACAACCCATGGGTCATACATGGCGACAAGGTTTACGACATCACGGGATACCAGCACATCCTGGCGGCCAAGTTGGCCTTCGAGCTGCTGGAGGCTCCATTGATCCTTACTATTGAGCAATTTGGGGGGCATAATGGTGGTGTATATTTGACTAAAGAGCTACCTAGGTCACTCGAGGAGTGACAAGGTGGAAAATATGTAGAGGAGAGCTGCCTCGGGCGGGGACCCCAGGCTCCGCGGTGAGAAAAGGTCCGAGACAGCGTGTCAAGGGAGGTGGGCGGGTTTTCCGAAAAAAGGCTTTTCTGCACCGAGTTGTTCGTGATGTGCAAAGGTGAAAGATTTTCAGGTGGGGGCCGGGGCACATGTGGCATCGTGTGGCTCCGTCTTATAAATATTTTTCATTCATCAAGGTGATCATAGTGAATTGCGCTTGTGACGCCGCCTCTTCTTCGAGTCGGGGTCCCCCGGGAGGACCCTGATTTCCGTAGCGCATTCCACCCCAAAACATGAGGATATACCGGGGTTTCTTTTATTCTGGCTTGTACATGATCGAACTCGGTTGCTTCATGGCTATAATGAGCCCATTCCGATGCTTGGAACCCGAGTTATTGTGATCACAACTTCAAGTGCAATTCTGGCCGGACAGGGCGCCAAATCCACTCCTGGGTCTGTCCATCGCCGCGCTCAACAGCGCATTCGTCTGTCTATCAAACGCGACGAAACTACGCAAGAGGCTTTTCAAAACACTTGAGCGCGAATTGGAACCTTTTTTAGACATGCTCTTTCCTCAAAAATGGGCGTTGTGCGGCTTGGCGATGCATGACTCCCCTTGCCTTGAGGTATCGTACGAATGTCCCCGTAGAAATATGAGGAGCGAATATTTCTTGAAGCTCTTTGGTGGAAGTGAATGGCTCTTGATTTATGTTTGTCTGGAAGTGTCGCAAATTGTGTTTTGTTAGCTTGGTCGGGTGCCCTCGCCTTTTTGATGAGATCCCCCAATCTTGGGTAGTGAACCGTGTTTAATGCCATAAACGAGGCTTGGGAGAATACCCTCGTCATTAACGATCTGCTTGGCCGATTTGCCTGCTGTCAAGGCTGAATAGACGCGATTGCTAGTGCGTGCCGTCAAATTTTTTTTTAATGGCTTCAAAGGGCGTCGTGGTGTAGCCATGGCTGCTCAAAGATGATGGGTTGGTTTTTGGATGAAGCTAAATTGACGCGTCGCGACAAAAAATGGGGAGATTTTCGCGTTATCCACTTGGGGCCACTTCTTGTAAATGACGGGTCGGCCTACCTAGGTACCTTGTAAATACCCTAATCTAGGTACCACAAAAATGGTCCAATGCCTACCTGGTATGTGTAATGAGTCACGACTCACCCATGAGAAATCTCTAAATTGTTGGACCAAAAAAAATTCGCAACACAAGCAGAGTTGAAGCCTTTGTGTTGGAATCGCTGCCCTCAACGGCACTAGCGCGTACGCCACCTGTGCGTGGCCACTGTAAATGCCCTCAATAATTACCTACGTACGAACCCAACACACCTCGTGGACCGTGGTATAACACCACGAGGTATGGCTGTCCACTCTTTTCCTTTCTCTCTCTTTTAGATAGCTTCCATGAGTACCACCCCATCGCGTATACGCAACCCTGACGGATTTATTCCAACACTTTGGATACCTGTGACGAAGAACAAGCAAACTGCCAAGCCAAAATGACTGACCAGGCTCAAGACGCTCAAACCCAAATCCAGGAGCTGCAGAAGAAGATCATGCAGCTCCAGGCTCAAGTTGAAGAACCTCAGAAGAGCCCCTACGATACGTATCAGACTTCTTTAACAAGTCGCTA
>QEQW01000553.1:0-18567 GCA_004016085.1 Claviceps quebecensis
TAAGTTTACGCCTTCGAGCGGCCATACTCCAGAGGCATGTCCGCAAATCCGGGAATTCAAAGGCGGCCTCCACGGCTCGCAGTAGCTAGAAATACAGAAAAGAAGAGATAACGAAAGGAAACAAAAGCAAATGATATTGGGGGCGCCTAGGCGCAGATCTCGTCGTAGAATTTTGTCGCTTCTACTAATTTCAGGAAAGTCCCGAAGTCTTTGCCTACTGCCGCGGCAGGGAGTGAGTGAATCCCCGAGGGAGAGATCCTACCAGGTACATAGGACAACTTGCAAGTTGCAACTTGCAAGAGGATTTGCCCACTGCCCCACCAACAAGATGCTCAACAACCCAAGAGTCAAAGACGCAGCCGACGCGCCGTGTTGTCATCAACTGTTGCCACTTGGATCCGTACCTCGTGTGTGTTTGCAGTTTCAAGATCAGCGACGAATATGACTTCTCGACAAGTGTAGTTCTGGCGGCCAAATTCTTGCTCTGTTCAACCGCCTCTATGGTACCATGACACGCCGCTGCGCTGACGAAGGATCAGCAAAGTTTGCCAAAATTCTGAGATGAACAAAAAAGAAGGCTGCGGTTCCCAGACGTGAGAGGAAAGTTGATAACAGCGGTGAAATCTTGACACGCGTATGCTATCTGAATCATGATCGGGTCCGGAGACGTTCTAATGAGGTGCGACTTTGCTTTGATAGACACGGAACGAGTACAGAGACAACAAAACAGAGATGATTATCTGAGGGTCTTGCTTTTAAGTGACTACCAACTGCGTGATCGAAAACAGAACCATATAAATACATGCTTAGCAAAAGGTTATCGAGAATTCTAGCGTACAAGTTGCGTTGCAAATATCAAAAACACCATTGGGACGCGAGCTTAGGGTCTTTCTTCATGCGCGGTATGCCGCTGCGCTCCCAAAGATACAGGCAACGTTGGGTATCATATCATCCCAGAATCAAGGACCACTGAATTGGCGCTGACGCGGAAAATGATGGCGTGCCTTATTTTATGAACGAAATGTCGCCTCTCAAAGTGATCTCTGCATGTACCAGACTCCGTCGCGTCGCGGCAGTCGAATGCACGTCCTGGTCGTCTCTCCGCTGAACTCGACCTGGATGGTCTCTCGCGCGGTCCTGGAACGCTCGTTTGCATAATTGGACAAGGCAATGGTACCATCGAGGGCAAGCATGTTACTGTTGGTGATGATGATGCCGATGTGGCGATCCGAGTGCACATACTCGGCGTTGATGGTGACATGTATGCCCTCGCCGAGATCGTACGATTGATGCAGCTCATGATCAAGAGCTTCCTGGAAGCTGTGGCGGTCGTGCTGGTTGACGTTGAAAAGCGGGAAATTCCATAGACAGCCGACCCACTTCTGGCGGCGGTAAAGTTCGATGTTGTCTGAAGAACGCTGCAGGAGTTCAGAGTGAGCCACCTGCGCCACCTGCGCCACCTCGGGGGCGGGGCCAGGCACGACGGCTGCACTGCAGACAGCAGCTGCCAGGATGATAATTGAGCCGAGGCCGCGCATGTTGAAAGCTTGAGGAATAGGTAGCTTGTTGTTGGGTCCAGAGAAGAAGGATGGATGAGTTCCTGAATTCAAGGCTTGAGAAGAGGAGGAAAATAAGCTGTGATTTTTATCTGTATAGAAGAAAAACAGGACGTGAGAGCCTCTATTTATGTGCAATGTTCATTCAGTCTCTTGAGTCGTATGTACTCAGTACATTTGAGTCTTGACTGTCATCGGCTGCGTGGGCTTAAGATGCCGCCCGGCAAGCAGGGATTGCAACAAGGATGCTGAGGAGGAATGGCACTTGTAGATGGCGTAGACGACTCGACGCCGGACGGAGAGGCAATCTATCAAATGCGTCCTGCAGGATGCGAGGAGGTCTCTACTCCGTAGAGTCCTACTCCGTAAACTCTGACTCTCTGGCATTCGTACGGCCAACTTGCAAGTCCATGCCTCTGCTTGCCTTCGTGGCCTGTGTTCTTAACTTCTTGCCTCTGTTGCGGACCGCGGCGCTCGTGCGAGAATTGTAACTGGACTTGTTTGTGATCTTTTTACTCCTTATAGGTATCATGCCAAACATGCGGTGTAGGTGAACGACGGCTATCACATAGGTAGACCGCGTCAATCTCCTCGACTCGGTTATCAGATAAAGTATGTACATACGTACCTAATACCTACTGCCGCACCAAAACTTTCCACAAGGTGAGTTCTAGAACGTCGATCTGCCAACCCTTGTGGCAAGGCCGCAAGGGTCGAAGTCAGAAAACCATATTTACGGAGTGTGCATGTACTCCGTAGGTACATACAGTACATACCTAGGTACCTACCTACCTATGTACATATTCTGCTCGATTATTTATTACTAGCGTAGGGCGCGTGCAACCGAAGGTTGATATTTAACGAGAGGAACCTAAGAGATGTGCCGCAAAAGGATTTTTGCTTCGAAAAAAACTTAGGGATTCAGGAATCAACCGATCCAGTGCTAAAAGAATCGCCAGTAGGTATCTGTCCAAGAGCCTGCAAATTGCCCAATCTTGACATTTTTCGCAGACATAAAATTGAGGCGAGGCGTTCTTGTACATACCCATATGTAATAAGCTAAGCGTAACGGACTATGTACCTACCTACGGATTCGGAGTACTCCGTGCCACGTGGGCACTTGGACCCGAAGGAGCAACGCGACGATGTGGGCGATGGGACTCGGGACTCGGGAGGACGGCTGGCATCTCCTTTTTACTACCTACCTAGGTATGTACGTACATACATATGTATGTACATAGCCGGATCCACTGAAGACCGGCGCCTACCTACCTGTAGGTACTCCGTCACCCGTGTCTAACAACAATGCAACTCAGGAGGCCATGGAGTACTCGTGAAATCGTAAGGGCAGTGGCGTCCAGTTTCCGCCGGACATGGGACAATGACCGCGCGATAAAAACTCGACCTTTGAATGCTACCTAGGTGGTGAACCTGCTAATAGGTACGCGGCATGACATCTCACTGCCACTCAGCCCGTTCCTCTGGCGGTCTAGAACACTCCCATCGCGTTCCCCTCGCCTTCGTAGCATTATGGCTTCTTGGATGGAATCGTGACCGACTTCTCAGTCCATATTCACCAAATGTTCACCTTCCAAACCCTCAAGAGTTGACGGAAACTGGGGGTCTCGTTCCAAGTTCCAATTGGCACTGCAAAAAGTAAAGTGTAGCTTTTTGTCATCTCGCAACTCATAATAACTCGATCATGGGCCAGATGCAGCAATAGTACTCCGTAGATATACCATCAGTGTACATACCAAATACCTACACACTCCTCATCAAGCTGTGACGCGATCTTATCAGTGGTTCAGACTCCGCAGGTTACTCACTCACTGACAGGGGGTTCAGCCACATGGATCCGGAGTCCTGGAAGTTGAACCGCGAAAAAGGGATCAAGTTCAGAGAGAGATGTCGATGGACTCGTTCCAGTACCTATATCAAATCGTTAAGAAGTCGACGAAGTATATGCGTTTACAATAGTTCACACCTAGTCCACCGATAAACATAGATTGTGCCGCCTGATGCCAATTGGTCAAATTATCTGTCGATATTCACAGACTACAGTGTTGTAGCCTATGACCGTATATTTGATGTCACTGATCCAACATCAGATGCGTTGCTGATCGTACTTGTAAGACAGATCTACTCTGTACCAAAAGTTGTCTGGACGAGCTCACCGAGCTACATACTGCCAAAGCACTTGACTAAAACTGTCGAAGGCAAACGACGTTTCAATAGATTTCCGATTAGTGTGCGAGCGGCAATCAACCTGAAAGACGGCGTAAATTAGTAGTTTTGCGACAGAAACGATAGAAGGCAGCGATGCATGAGGATGCAAGAAGGTGATCCGTTGAAGATTGTTCCCGAGTGATCTGTTCGACACGTAGAAACGATGATCACGTGACGACGAGCACTCGTCGCGAGAGCTTCCAGAGCTAGACGCGCGATCACGCAACCACGATCCACCAGCCACTCCATCAACGACGACGTAGCGCAGTGGACGACAATATGCGTGGCCAAACGTCGCAAGACGGTGGCGTTGGACCTGGTGCGCGGGCATCGCAAAGCACCATGTCACGCAGAATGAGAGCCTCGGCTTCATCTGCCCTCCCCATGGCTCAGAGCCGATCCAGAGTGCGTAACCTAAAGTTGATTTAGACCCGGCTTGATTGCATATCTCGCCCTGTGTGTGCTCTACTATCGGCAAAACGTTAACGATGATATCCCCAGATTGCTTCCTTTCGTGCCACACAGCCCACATACAACCTTATCACAGGCGGAGACGCAAACGTTCGACCTCCTTCGAGACAAAGCCAGGCTGTTGACTCCGCGGGTCTGGGATCACCAGACAGTTGTAAGGAAAACATGGCGCCCCCCGACTCAGATGAAAACGAGAAATACAGAAAGGAAATTGAGGCCCTCAAGGCCGAGATTGGCACTCTGCAATACCGAATGCAGACTGCCGAGCAAGAGAAGGAGATTGCTCTGTCACAACAATCCAACAGAATGGAACAAGCAAGACGGCGCGAGCAAGAAGAACTGCATCAACGGCAAGCGGCCGAGGCACAACAAGCGAAAGCAGTTGACCAGGTGGAGGCTGTCAAGGCGGAACTTGAAGAATCGAAAGAGCGGTTGGCCGCGGAAGCAAAAGCGTTGGAGCGCAAAGCACGGGAAGCTCAGGATGAGGCTCAGTTGCTGCAAGAACAGCTCGAGGATCTTTCGACGGCAAAGGACGACGCAGCTAGAATCGCAGACAAGAAGCTCAACGATATGCAACTGCTAGTCACATCACTGCAAAGCTCAATAGAAGAATTGGAGCAAGAAAGTCAGGTTCGTGAGGATAATGTCCAGCAGGCACATTCATTGATTGCCGAAAAGGAGAGCCATATTGCGAAACTGGAAGCCGACGTGCTGCGTTTCAAGGCTCAAAGCGGAGATGCAGAGACCATGGGAATCATCAAAAGGGAGCTTACGGAGCAAGTACAGCATATACGGGCCCTAGAAGCGACCAATCGAGACCAGTTGATCGAGCTCAAGCACCTTCGAGCTGTAAGCAAAGCAGTCGAGGTCGTAGAGGAAGAGAAACGAACACTGCAGCGAAGACTGGAGTCGACAGAGAGACTTGAAACAGAGCTGGCAGAATCTCGCCTGCAACGTCAAAGACTGCAAGATGAGCGCTTGGCTTGGGCCGCCTATCTGAAAAACTCCTTAGAAAGCGGAGACGATGAGTTCGATTCGCCTGAAGCCATGGCAAGGGCGTTGGTAGAAGAGCGGTTGACAACGGCCTCATACGTGGAACAACTGGGTACCTTGCGCGCGGAAATGAGCGCTCAGAAAAATACGCTACGTTCGTTACAGGATGAACGGGCGCAACTCAAAACCCAAGTCGAGAGTGCAAAAACGACGGCCGGAACATTGTCGACTGATAAGGCACGCATGCGTGTCGATCGACAGCGTATTCTTGCGCTGAAAGAGGTGGAATATCTTCGAGCGCAAGTCAAGGCGTTTGACGATGAGGATCAAACCATGCAGCCAGAGAATCACGACGAGACACGTTCCGTTCGAATCCAAGAGCTGGAGGCACTTGTCGATCAGTACAAATCCGAGGTGCAAAGCTTGCATAGCGAGCTATCAGCGATGGAACCTGCAAGCGCTAATATTTCGTCACAGCCGGTCACGGGAGCCAAGCGCCCTCATGCCGAGGACGATGAAGCACAAGAGCAACTAGGCCAGCTGACACGTAAAAACAGGAAGCTTCAAGAGGATGTCACCACTTTACACACCAAAGTCGCCATGCTAGAAAAGGACCTCTCGACAAACAGAGAGCAACTATCTGCTGCTAAGGAGCAAAGCTCTACGCGCATCTTATCACTTCGGTCTAACCCCACCTCCGAGTTTGAGGCCATCAAGCGAAGCACGCTGGAGGCTCTGAAACGGGAGAACTCTGATCTTCTCACACAGCTTCGTTCCAGACCCGGCACCAATCACTCCACAGTTCCCGTCATACCAACCTCGGTTCTCGCTGCGATGGAGCGTGAAATCGCTGCCGCCAAGGCAGAAACAGCCTCTGCGCAAAAATCCGCCAAACGACTCAAAGAGGTCTGGGGCTCCAAATCTCAGGAATTCAAAGAGGCCATCTTTTCCACCTTGGGATGGACAGTCACTTTCATCCCTAACGGCAAGATGCGCGTCGAAAGCACGTTCTTCCCCTCACAGACGGATGAGCACGAAAATTCGATTGTGTTTGACGGCGAGAGGGGCACTATGAAGGTCGGAGGTGGACCGAAGAGTGCCTTTGCGCGACGGATAGGCGACCAGATTAGCTTCTGGGTGCGTGAGAAGGGGTGTATTCCCGGCTTCTTGGCGGCGTTGACGCTGGAGTTCTACGAGGAGCATTCGAGAGCGGGGAAGGATTGAAAGGTTCGGTTCTATTCGAAGAGGGTGATGGATGGCATAGGTAGCCAGTGCCTGCCTCTTACATATTGATATTTGTGGCGTTCTTCCTGGCTTCAGGCCATACGATGGGTTATCTTTCTTTGGAGTTTAGAATCTTGAGTCAATTGTTGAGATCTGTCCCTTTTCCCTTTCTTTCACGCCCCTCATCTTCTGCTTCTCACATGCTGAAAAAGTTACCGTGTAGACTACACTACGGTGTGCAGGGCAGGTATGATTAAGGCTTGAGAATGGCAAACGGTTTCTTTCTTCATGTACATTACCTATACCAAAGACAAGAGCATGTGTTGCAACTGAGTATGTACATACCTCGACTGTGCTTTGTACCCCCCTGCGATATGTTATGTAGCAGCGGCACCTCAATTCTTACCCCACACTTCGTCGTCCCATGATCTCATCCTTGGAAAAGCCCTTCTTCATCGCAGTTTACGTTTCATCATTCCTGTCCCATCAGACAAGCTCGTTCTGGGAAAATCTGCTTAGTCATGACAATCATTTATTTACGCCTCGGCTAGTGACATACGCCTTTCACACGTGCGCCTTTTTTCCCAGCAACGTACATACACACTTCCCGAAACAATCCCTCGGCACAGAAACAACATCATAAGTTAAAGTACTGCCTTTCTTGAGAGGAAAATACCCTATCTACTCTATCTCTACATCCTTGAGAATACAGACAAGAAAAAGGCAGCGAGGAACCAGAAGAGTCCGAGGAAAATGGACCTCATAAACGCACAGCTTCGCCAGAAGGCTACGCTGCAAAGCTCAAACGCACCGTCGGAACATGATTGCTCGACACGACACCCTGTCTTCTTCACGGATCGGCTGGAGAGAGCGCGCGGGATGTTATGGAAGCTTGATGGCGGGAAGGCCAGTCCGGTTGCGCTTGGCTATGTGTATCTTGAGGATCGTGGGCGTGGGTATGGGAATGGAAATAGGGATGGGCCCAAGTTGTAGGACATTGCATATCTGGAGGAGGGCGGTGTAGATGAGTAGAGGAAAGGAGCGGGTGATGCGATTCGAGGCAGCGGCCGTTTCTCAACACAGAGTCGAAGGGGACCGTCTATCTGAGTCCCTTGCACAGTCAATTTGGGACGTGATGGCTCAGATGTAACGTGTATCTGGAGACATAGTTCAGTCTCTTTGCGCTGTCGATGTGAGACATGATGACCCCGATTTAAATTTACTTCAGATGGAAGGGGGGGCGTTCCGACGAAAGAAAGAAACTTCTTTCTAATTAAATGTCTGCAGAAGATCGAACAAGTGCATAAGCCATCGTAGGTGTTGGTATTGATAAGGAGATAATCGCTCGTAGCAAAAACAAGTTGAAACCCGCGCATTTGCCAATCAAAACAATAACAGAAAACACAACAAAGTAAGTCACAGTGATCTCCTGATCATAAGTGCCTCGACCACGCAGTTCAACTGCCAATTCATCGTGTCCCCATTGCGCCGTCCATTGGAACCTGCCCGGCCCGCCGCATATAAACATTTCAATCCTTTGAAGAATTCCACTCTCATCGCGGCCCCCGTTCTGCTCGTAAAGTAATATTGCCTCATGGTGCGGAACTTTTGATCGCAATCACCAACACCATGACGATGAGAAATATGACCAATCCTAGGAGACCCATGAGCTTGACGTTCTTCCACCACATCTGACGCTTCAGCCCGCGACTCCGCACGCGAAAGTCCTGGGCACTATTTCCCAGCCTATCCGTCTTGTCAACCAGTAGGTCCAGCCTTTCCCCTCGCTCGAGCAGACTCTCTATATTCTTAGTCATGATGCCCCTGACGTCATCAATCTCCCGTTGCGCGTTACCAATCGCATCATCTCTTCCTCCGCTCGTCGTTCCATATTCCATCATGAGGCTCCTCAGCTCGGCGTTGAACGAGCCCGCACCATAGTTGGGCATTTCGGAAAAGTCGCTGCTCGCGGGGAACTGTTGCAGGAAGCGCTTGCGGATCTCAAAGAGAAAGCCAAAGGGCACGCGGCGGCCCAGTGATGCGTCGGCTATCACGAGAAAGGTGAGACCTCCGGCAGCAGGATGGTCGGGATACTCTGATGGCGCCTCGGATACATAGTGAATTTGATTTTGGCCGTGGGTGTAGGTCAATTTCTGTGGGGTGCGGTGCTCGATTTTTGGAAGAATCAGGGACGCCAGCGATGAGGTCTGTGAGGCTGCAGATGTTGCACATTCTGTCAAGATAGTAGTTTTGTGCGCGATACAGGAACTGCAATGTATGTCAGGGGGAACGGACTTTCTTGAGTGGTCTGGTCAAGGAAGATCAAGGGCCCTTACTAGAGGAGTGGCGAGGCTGGCGATGAGGAAGACGCCATGTTTGCTACAGGGGCAGCGTACGGCCCAAGTATCCAGGGTACTTTTTGGAATGAATTAAAGGCTGCGATTGATGACTTTCGACAAGGAAACTGCAGGTCAGATCGATGGAAGACGGGGTAGAATCACGATATTTTGCAAAGGACGAATAGTCAAGAGCTTCGTGTCGTTGATGAGAGCAAGGGTGGGCTGTGGGGTACCTGTAGTTACGTATGTTCGGGTCACAAGGTATAGAGTACCTAAAGTACATCAGACACCTAGGTAGTACATACATACATGATACTCCGTACAGCCCCTCAAAAAAATAACGCTCAAGCTACAACGCACTAGGTACTCCGTAGTCCGTATGTACACGTAGGTACTAGGGATGTAATCATGTAACTTGTAAGCATGGACCTTATGTAGGTAGATACGGAGCATGTACATACGCAGATACGTACGGAGTACATGTACCCGTGCGAGTTGACGGTGCGACGTCATGGTTGGTCCACGGATGACCAAACATCAAGATCACGTGATGACGCAACTATTTTTTTTCACAAGCCACCATGAATCTAGAGCGAGGAGAGCGCCAAAGCTATATCATCGCGTGCAAATGAGACGTTGACCTGTGAGCGATTGGCATTCCATCTGAGTTTGCAAGTGGGCGTGCCGATGATAGCAGGGAAATATGCTTTTGGCATCTCTTCCAAAGGGGTCATGAAGTCCTTATGCCGAACCGTGGCTCTGAGAGCTGTTCGGTTTCCCATCAGGCCTTCCATCCGTGCCTTGTCAACGACGACACCTTTGAATCGGTCGGCAAGGAAGAAGAAGCCTAGGTCTGCCGGAACAGATCGTGAAGGAACAGGCCGTGATGCCAGACCTTTCGAGGATCTGGCTGCGATCGCGCGAAAAGAGTCGGTGAGTCCATCTCTTCCTCATTCAGCGCTCCATGGCCGCATGCCAAGCTCTCCTCTTTTGTCTAACGAATTCCCAACAAGCTTGGCTACTCTCACGCGCGAACAGGCAGGGTAAATCGTCCGTTTAACGATAGATATAGTGGAAAGTATGAGGTGCTCCGGTCAATGGTCCTGCACCGCCTGCAGCTCACCGTGGAAGACCTTGCCACTTCACAGGGAAATGACGTGGCCATAGACGAGCTCAGAAGTCAAGCCAGTCTCTTCGAGGACGCAATTTATCATGCATTCGCTCTGGCGGAGAAAAACGTTACCCATCGTGGCAGCAATCCGTTGTTTTGGAGTCTGAGGCACGCTTTTGTTGAGCGAGACTTGAAGGGTCTCCGGACGGAAATGAAGTACTTGTTCCAGTCCTTTTTGGTGCGAGAGCAGTTTTCCAAAGACATTCAAGAAAGTCTGAAGCGTCTCGTCGACTTCAGATTTCCCCACGAATGGTTTCCGGCGACGCGAACGATGCAGCGAACCATCCATGTTCACGTCGGCCCGACAAACTCTGGCAAGACATATAATGCGCTCAAGGCGCTGGAAAACTCCAAGTCTGGTGTATATGCTGGGCCTCTCCGCTTGCTGGCGACCGAAGTTTACCAGCGACTCGAAGCCAAGGGTCGACCCTGCGCTCTCATCACGGGCGAGGAAGTGCGAATACCCGAGGGCCATGACCAGTATTTCTCCAGTTGTACGGTGGAGATGATTCCCCTCAATGCTAAATTCGACGTCGCCGTCATCGACGAGATTCAAATGATTGCTGATCCGGAACGAGGCACTGCGTGGACGTCAGCGCTGTTGGGTGTGCAGGCCAAGGAAGTGCATGTCTGTGGCGAGGACAGAACCGTCGCCCTTCTGCAAGCGCTCTGCGCTAGCATCGGCGACAAATGTGTCGTTCACCGATACGAGCGACTCAGCCCTCTGAGGACGATGAGCAAGGCGATCCAGGGCGATTACAGCAGGCTACAGAAAGGCGATGCAGTCGTCGGCTTCAGTCGCAAGTCTCTTCACGCTCTGAAGCGTACCATCGAGACGAAGACGGGACGTAGATGCGCCATCATTTACGGCTCTCTTCCACCAGAGGTCCGAGTCCAGCAAGCGTCATTGTTTAACGACCCCGACAACGACTACGACTTCGTTGTTGCCAGCGACGCTATTGGCATGGGATTGAACTTGGAAATCAGGCGCGTCATCTTTGAGTCTGTGACTAAGTATGATGGCAACCAGCACCGGATTCTCTCCTTTCCCGAGATCAAGCAAATCGGCGGCAGAGCAGGCAGATATAGAAGTGCCCGTGATGCATCATTATCATCATCGAGCGCGCGCGAGGTGGAGGAAGAAAAAGTCGGTTTGGTGACAACCATGGATGAAGCAGACCTTCGGAGCGTCCAACGTGCTTTCCAAAGGACAGTGGACGATATCGAGTATGCCTGCATTCAACCTCCGGCGGGCATTATTGAACGTTTTGCTTCTTACTTCCCACCAGACACGCCACTATCATTTATCATGCTGCGTATGAACGCTAGCGCAACAGTTGGGCGTCTATATCATCTTGGCGTCAGCAGCGATATTCTGGAGATTGCCGACATCATCCAAGACATTCCGCTCACGATATACGATCGCCTCACATTCTGCTACCTTCCCGCATCATTAAGGGCCCAAGGTGCCGTGGAGGTACTCCGTGCACTTGCACGGGTGGTAGCCAACAACTCGTCCGGCAGTTTTCTCGACATCAAGGAAATCCCGCTCGAATTCCTGGATGTTGAACTCAGTACCTTCGAGCAGGGCTCTAACGAGTATTTGGCCAAGTTGGAAGCGCTGCATGTCGCCATCAACCAATACGTGTGGCTGTCGTATCGATATGCCGGCATGTTCCGTGACCAAGCGCTGGCATTCCACGTGCGGCACTTGGTGGAAGAAAAGCTGATTGCGACCTTGGACCGCCTCGACTACACAGAAGAGCAGCTCCAGTCGAAACGACAGAAGAAGAGATTGGAGGCGCACAGGGCCAAGTCGGCCAAGGTGGTGGACGATATCGAGTCCAGACAACAGGAGCCAACGATGGTAGTTTAGTAGACTGCTTTTTAGAAACTACCTTGCTAGCTACAAGATATGTAGCGACTTGGCTATCTATGCGACATCTTCGGTCGTCGTATGATTATATCGCGCGCGGAGGAGAACGCTACGACAGCGACTAAAGTATGGGGTGGATCAGGGGGTCAAGGCTTGTATCACGACATGTACGGCAAATACGGCATAGGTTTTTCCTCCACAGATGGAAGGCTTTTGTATCAGTGTTCTACCTATGTATTAGATATCCATGTAAAATATGTAAATTATCCACAAGGACCGGAGGCGTAAGCAAAGTCACGAAAAGCGGACTGAATTGTCAATTGCGCGTTGCTTCCCAATTATAGCCACAACACCGCACGCTCTATAACTGATGTGATTGATCTTTTTGATTTACTCTTAGCAGATACTACATTCAGCGTCGAAAAATTGTCGAATTAATTGTGACAGATCTGGAGATATTGGACGGCGTGACCTGGGCTTTCACCTCTCTTTTCCTGTTCTCGAATAAAGCTTTGTCCTCGGATTCCCGCACCCGCTAGATCTGGTGGGACTCGGGAGCCCTTTTTAGGTTGCACGAGTACCAGGTAGGTACCCAGGGGGGAGGTATGTAGGTAGGTACTGTACATATGTACCTACAAGACTATCGGCGGACTGTTTCAACGGTCAATGTCAATGCCAAAATTGCCATTCAATCGTTGCTGTCATTTCTAGTCTGTCTCCATCAGGCGTTGATGCCGATTGACTACGAGTTGTCATGAGATGCCCAGATGCAGTGACTCAATTTTCTGAACGCCATGGCCCATGGCCCGTCGCTGCGTGTCGCCGGTCGGGGACTCGGGTTCGCGTCGTGAGTCGTGACTCGTGGGGCCCAACAAGTAGGCACGACACGAACCAGACTACTTGCCACGGTCGGTCGTCACCCCGACTCGCGATCCGTTTGCTCTTCACTCGGCCCTCGGGCCACCCTCGTGCTATTTACATCGTCATCAACACATTATCAGCTTATCAGGCTCCAGCAGGCATCTATCGCGACGCTAGTTTATCGACCGTTTCCGCTGCGACCGGCGACTGCGCTCCTGCTCTACTAGCCTTGGGACCTCACGGGCACCAAAATCTCTTCGCCCATCTCACAACGCGTCTCCGCGCTTCTCACCCGACTATTGGGATGGAATAAGTGCCACCATGGACTCGTCATGGACCAACTCACGAGAGACGGATGTAAGAGAACCACAATCGTTAGACTCGTTTCATCCCAGGGACGTCGTTCCAAGCGCAGCTTACTCGCGTTATACACCCTCCGGTCCGACTTTCGAGATAAACGTGCCCCGGAGATCGAGCGTGGGGCCTGTAATGGAACTCGTACCCTCGTTCGAAGCCGTCGACCATTCGCAATTGACCAGCGAGGAACTTCAAGTCATTACCCAGAATTTTAAACAGGTCGCATTGGATAGGCCTACAACCTGGACGTACGACAACAGATATGCAGCGCACGCCATTTTGGACTATCTCTGCCTTGGACCGACTAGCTCAATACGCGATTTGGAATCTTTGACAGGGCAGGGCATCACCATGATGGTCGTGGTCCGACATTCGCGCATGGCTGGAACTGTTCGCAGTGTAGATCAGGCATCACAGGAACTCGGCATTCCTGTCGAATATGTACGCATCGGCGGGTTTCCTGACCTAATTCGAGAATTGCCGACGATAATTGGCCTCATAAATCGTCACATGCTATCGTACAACTCCCAATTCATGGGCCGCGCGGATCAAGAACAGCAGCACACGGCGATGGAGCGTCGTCCTCGTTGTGGCAAAGTCCTTGTTACGTGCGATTCCGGCAACTACCACTCTGCCACTATTGTTGCTGCCTATGTCATGTCGGTCTTTGGGCAGAGTGCGGCCTCTGCCACCCAATTTCTTACGCTACAACGGCTCAGCTGCGTTTTCGACGAGGACGCGAAGCAAATGCTGCAAACTTGGGAAGATGTTGTCCGAGCAAGATCAATGACTGCGCAACACGTACAGTCTGAAACACAGAGTCAGCTTCTTCTGGGGGATGCGAACGCGGGAGCGCGGATTGTGGACCAGCCAACGACTTCTATATCGAGACGAAAGAGAGGATTTGAAGACATGAGAGATCAAGATATGAGCGGCCAAGGGGAAACTGGTGATGCAGACGAGGACAGATTTACAAATCGAGATGCCTTTGCTCCATTTATGGACGTATCCCAAATCATGTGCGGCAAATGAGACGCATGAGGGGAACTGGGAAGAGAGAGCGATGATGCCCGGTCAGTTTTCATTGCACACGTGGCGATAGACGCAGCCAAAGGCTAGCAACAAAATTGTATCAATTGGATTACTTCACTTGAATCGAGTGATCAGAATTGTATATGCGTCGAGGACGTTTTCCTGACGTCCATAACGCATGCCTTCGTGTCCATCATCAAGGTCAGTCGCCAGTGCAGTGCTCTAAATAAAAAACAAGGTCTCTCGGTGTCAAATTTTCTTTGTTGCCATATGTAAGGTAAGACTCCTTGCTCTCCCACTTTTCTCTCTCTTTTGGTTTGTTTGCTTTATTTCCCCTATCCCTACGGAGTAAATCAAATCAATATGTGCTTGTGCCGAAAGCTGGGACATCAACATCACACGACAGCGGAGACTTGTCTCACTGGCAACTCAGATCAGCCTCACTTCACATGATCCGTCTCGCGTCGACCCCCCCTTTTTCAGACACTCGTGAGTCGTGATGCGAATAAAATAATGAAATCGGCTGGGCATTGTTTCCCCAGCCCCCCCACCCAATAGGTATTCCACTGCCCCCCCATCACCTCACAATCACATGCACACGCACGAAACATCGACCCTTGCTGACCTGACCGGTCATGCCGACCCGTCGTGGCTCCCTCAACCTCCGACCTGCATCTGCGCGGCGCCTTCCTAAGCGCTATGAGAGCGAAGAGCACCACCAGGGCGATCCACGGCAAGAAGTCCTCGTCCACGCAAGTCACAGGAGCGGCGCGAGGAAACAAGCATCGGCTCCGCAAACGAATAGGAAACGGCGAGCAACAGAAGTAGCAGCAGCGGCAACAAACGTGGGAGCTCTTTCGCCGCTGAGGAAGGAAGGCGCGCAACAACATTGCCGTGTGCACCATCATCGTGCGATTTGGGGCGCAGCATCTTGGTCTCTGTCAGCACCGTTTCTTGGGGCCGAAGCAGACATGTCGACGACGACGACGACGACGACGACGACGACGACGACGACGACGACGACGCCGTTATTTTCCCTGGATGACTTGGATTGGGGCTCCGACGACGACGACGACGACGACGACAATGTTTCTGTCGTGCAAGAGGCGGCGCTTGACCAAGCAGGCCGTTCTCCCAAACATGGCATGAGTTCCACCGCAACGTGGCGATCAACGGCGGCCACAAATCGAGTGTCCTAGGAGGGCCTCGGGCTGGGGATGCAATGGCTTGTCTGTCATATGCTACGGGACGACTACACGTTTGCAGAACTCACGACGCGGATCCTTCGCCTTACACGGATCCAGATACAGGTTTTCCTTATCGAGTACATGGCTGAGTACAGGGTGTGGATGCAGTACGAGCAGAATGTGTCCCGGATTCCGTGGGCACAGCTCATCAGGCATGCGGGGGAGAAGAAGCTGTCTGTCGCGGAGCTGTTGCACGTCCACCGTCCTAGATTGCCGACGGATGAGATCTCGCGTGAGGGGATCGCGACAGCGACGCGGTTTCTACACGCAAGGGGCCTGGGGACGTATGCGGCAGGCCTGGATGGGTGGTTCGGTATCGGAAAGATGGACTTTTTGGATCTCGAGGTGCACGGGGCTATGGTGCGGGACACGCTGGACCGCGAGGCCATTGCCAAGGCGGCGGAGTATGGCTGGATCGACGTGGATGAGGTAGTGCGGCGGGCGAGGCAGCGGGCGAGAAAGCTGGTCTTGAAGGCGGACACCAAGTGCCGGGTGCAGGATGTGTTTCTGGGAACCATCAAGAGCCTCGTTCCCGGCTCTGACGCGCAGGGTGTTGACTGTGGCCGGGATGGCTTCCACGTCACGCCGCGGTGCAACAGGACTGTGTGGTCAGGGGTTCTCGAGGATATCGACGAGGCGGCTTCGCAGGCCTTGATGCAGCAAACTAGGGCAGACGACAAAAGGCATCGGAGTAGGGGAATCATGGGGCACAGGAGCAACGGAGGGCACACGATGGCGTCCAAGGCGCAAATTGAACAAGTCTTCTTCAGTCTTGCCAGGCAGGTGCCTGCTTTGCTCCCTCGCCATGTACCCGGCTCGGTGGTGACGACGGCAGAAGAGAGAGTGCGGGCTGCAGCAGCGAATTCGTCCATCTTGTCTTCGTCTTCCATACCAATCTCGACGTCCACTTGGGGCCTGCCGCGGAGACCCACGACGCCGATCAAGAACGTGCCGAGACTCAAAGCACACGACTTGCGCAAGGCGGCCACGTCACGCGTTTGGCAGGCCCGAGTCAATCCGCTGAATACTGACCTCCTTGTTGACTATCCCTCTGATAGCTCGGACGCCTGCCACGTGTTGACGGCAGATGATGGTAAAGGGATGAACGCATCTCGGGGGCGTCGGCAGACCCGAGCCAGCCAAACTGGAAAGACAAAGCGCTGTCGTACGCAGGATGTCTCCATCTCTGGGGATGGGGATGGGCTTGTCGAAGGGCCCGTTCAATGTAGCCAAACATCAGGCCCCCAAAATGTCAAATTTGGCCCCCGGCCGTGCGATGCCAGTGCAAGCAGAACGATGCAGCTCCCTCCTCATCAAGCATGCGGTACTGAAACTCGAGTGACTCTGGACAGAAGCTTCTCTGAATCCCTCGGGTCAGAGGACTCCGTCCTGTCGGTCAAGAGGAAGAGAATCATGAGTAAGTTTGGTGGCTGTCTTCGAAGCCGGTATGGTGAAGTACTGATGAAGAGGCAGGTCTATCGCATATTTTAGAGGCTCAAGACGATGACGGCACGAACTACCTTTCAGCCAAACCTTCTGCCACGAAGCGAAAGCTGGCACCACAACCACAACACAAGACTGCCAAGCGGGCCAAGGGAGAGCAGGCAGTGGAAGGGGGCAAACTTGCCCCCCGTATGACCAGTGCTGTCGTCAACGATGATGGTAATCACGAGCAGACTGGAGCAGAGCCGGTAAAGACCAAGAAGAATACAGCCCCTCTATTTGGTCTACCGCGGCATCAGGTGCTTTGCGCACCTCTGAAACGAGCCGAGGAGGCGGACTATGCGTGGTCTGCCGACGTGGCTGACTTTGCCATGGTATGTGGGCATGCCAAGTACGCACTGAAGGCGGACCGCGTTCTTCGTCCGGGGCAAGGCGCAGAGAGTGAGATTACAGACTCTGACACGGACAAGAGTCGGGCCACAAACGGAGACAAAGACAAAGACGAAGACGAAGGCGAAAACAAGGCTGAAAACGCGGCCCAACTCCGGGAGGCACTGCATACTCTGATGGAGCTTCATACCCAGTATAACGTCGTCGAGACCGCGCAGCGGGGTTGTGCCGGGCAGGATACAGGAAAGGCCAAGTTTGCTGGGTGCGCGGACTGGGCCATGTATGCAGCTGATGCGGAGGTGGCAGAGTACGTGTTGGATGGGGACGACGAGGATGGGCTGGCAGCTGGGGTGGGAGATGATGATGTTGTGGAAGAGATGGATGAGGGGGTATGAGGTTGTCTCCTTTGCGGTTTATGTTTTTCTTTTTGTCCTAACATTTTCTATTGTTGTTCTTTCAGCTCATTTTTAGACAGTTCTTATTTTTTATTTTACATGAGTCCCTTTTGTCTAGTTATCAATCATCTCTTTTTTGCGATCGCTCTAAAACTTACTCGTCGTTGATTGTCACCGCCGCTGTTGTTGTTTTGACTGTGTACATAATCGAGCCGCTTACTGTGTCACTTGTACAGTACGTACTCGTCAGCCCACACAGTACTGCAACACCACGGCCGAACATCCGAACATCCGAACCCTCAAGAGTCAAGAGTCAAACCTCTCTCTGTAACTCCCAAACCTCTCTCTGTAACTTCCAAAGCTCGCCATGTCGTCCTCGATTCGTGACAAAGTATACCTGCCCATTGTGGCGGTCCAACTTGTAGGGACTCTGGGTACGTTTCCCTCTTTTTTTTCTTTTTCATGAGGCCTTCATCAATCAATACTGGCTTGTACTGTACCTACATAATCGAGGAGCCGCAAACAGAGAGATTGAGAGAGTAAAACATGGGATATTCGCTTCGCAACTAACATCTCGCCCAGTCCTGGATCTCGTCCCCCTATACCCGCGCTCCCTCTGGCAATCCCCCTCCTCCCCCTTCCACAGCCTCCTCTCCCTCCGCACCTGGTGGGCTAGCTACTCTGGCGATCCCTACTTCGCCAATCTGACCCCCGAGCCCTGGCTAGAGGGCTTTCTCTATGTCGAGGCCCTCGTGCAGTTGCCCCTGATGGCGTATCTGGTCTGGAAATTTACCCAGGGGCTGGGGCGCACGTCTGGTCCGACTGAGCTGGCTGGTCTGACGTATGGGTGCGTGACGTTTATGGGTGCCTTGGCATGTTGTTGCGATTTATGGTATATGGGGCCGGAGAGGGTGCGTAGTGACTGCTGGGGACAGCTATTTTGGGGGACATATTTGCCTTTTTGTGTCGTTCGTGAGTTACTGTGC
>QEQW01000554.1:0-18567 GCA_004016085.1 Claviceps quebecensis
TGTTCTCAGAGAGGAGAGAAATGTGGTTGGTGATGGGGATGTGAACTGAGGACGACAGCACCCCTCTATATCTGCATTCTGTTAATTGCGTACCGTCGGAACTTCAACCCCTGGGCCATCGAGTCGAAGAGCCGATGAATCATGACGACCCTCCTCGTTTAATCTCCTTTGTCGACAATACATACTCCGTATATTGCTTCTTGTTTCCCTGAGAGAGCCGGCGTCTCTACATCCCACACAAAGATCCATTCAAAGACGTTGATAACACAACGTGCCCCGAGGCAAAAGACGCAACTTCTGTTTCAGGGAAGGGGCGGAAGTCCAGATCTCAACGTCGAATCCTTGCCTCCATGATTACTTTTCGCGAGCGAGTGCTCGACTTGCCATTTGGCATGAATCTGTCCGGGTAAATCCCCCTTCGCGTCTCCGCTCTCTGCCCTAGCGAGTACAGTACCTACGGATTATGTACCTTAGAGTCTAATAAGACGCTCTCTTCTGCCCGATTCCATGCGGGTCACGTGCATGCGTGATCTGCGTTTGCTATCGAGTTCCCAATTTATCGCGGGGGGCGATATGTTGTGCACAATGCAGGGATTTTAGTGCTGTAGCCTGTCGTTCGAAAGAAGTTGACATGACCTTTTGAGGGGGTCCTATCATGTTGCATCCGAGAGTAGGCGTGGCCGATCGGCACACCAATCTTGGCCATGACGGCTTTGGTGCTCTTTGGAGTTATACAGTGTTGGGACTCTTGGTAAGTCGACACGCGGCCCGCGATAAGTGCAACGAGGAAGTTCGAGTCGATGATGATGCATTCCATCATAATTTGGAATATTTCGCAAGGCAACCTTCCAAAGCAAAAATATGCAGAACTCCAAATCGCGCCTCTCGCTTATTACTTCGCTCCGACTATAATCCGCGCTGGGATGATGTATCCACACCCGGCGCCGCTCTCACGGGTTTCTGGAACACGCGGAAGAAAAGGCAATGACGCTGCCAGTCGGCTCGTTCTGTTACGTTTCGGATCCGTGTTCAACCTTCCGCTTTCAACTTTCTTGGTCAATGTGAAATGACGCCACACTCAATGGCAGTGATTCGATTGGGTCACGTCGTTTGTCAGAACTCGCGCCCGAAGCATTTATCCCCCGGTATTCCTTTCCAGGCAGGCAGTACGGAGTATGTACATACGTAGCTCGGCAAGTGTGGAGGGATCGAACGAACCACTCCGCACACACATATGTGCAAGTTGCAACCCATCATCCATGTGTTCCTACGTATCTACGTGTGGCTTGGGGGAAATTTTCCGGGGAAGGATTCTTGAGACGGGACTTTTGAGGACGGATCTTGGGACGAAAGTTTGGGAGGAAGGATCCTTAGATACGTGGACGCGAGGCATCCTCAGCGATTCCTCACTGCTCCAGTGATGGAAAGCAGCTCTTCGGGCACACCGCACGTGGACACATGCCAGAAGCAGACTGGGCTTGGAAGTTGGGCCGGACGCGGGGCAGCCTTTGTCTCGGCTCTCGACTTCTCGTGAGTACAGAGTAGGAATCCTCCCATGTTGGCGTTGACTTACTACTAAAGTGCTCTGATCAGTGAGCAAAGTTCTGACGAGATTCCACGCGACCATTCGCACGTGGGCTGGCACAGATGGCGTACCGATGTAACTGGACGTTACCAGCACGCACCTTCCGTCCCGCCGGTATGTACATGTACATCTATACCTATGTACCAAGCAAAGTTTAGCACCGGCTCCCGGCACAAGCCCCCGGCCTAGCCCCCGGCCTAGTCTCCGGCATGATCAGTCCGCTCATCCTTCTCGTGCGGGCGAACCAAGCACACGGCCTCGCCCACGTGTACGGAGTACACCGTAATGTAATAAGCCCAGCACCAATGGCCAGCCTTGCTATGTACATACCTACCTGCACCCGGAATCTCTTGCCGACGTGTCATGGCAACGGGCGTCAACGTCGTGGTCTTGCCATCCGAGCTGGCGTTCGTTTTGCAGTTGAGCCGCTTCAAGGACCGGGTAATTGAGTGGTCTGCGGTCCCACATTGGCCGTCAGCTCCAAGAAATCAACAAGTTCCCCAGGAATGGAACTGAGCTTTGGTACAGAGTACTCAGGAGTCAGTAGTCGGAGTAGGTATGTAATTACAGTGAGCGCAGTGAATCCAGATCCTTTGGATCAATCGGCTCGATATCTTGATGTGAATCCACTGGCCCATCCACGTGTCGTCTGGACTCCGCCGTAGTGCAAAACCCAGTTCGTTGATACGATTGCTTGCATGAATCACGAAGGCTGAGATGATGCGTTTCACGTCGATTTGCGACGGGACCGCTCGTGCGGGCTTTGCTTATAACATTGGTAGATAACCGACCTTTGGTTGGGCAATGTTCAGTCCTCTCCAGCCCTGCTTCATCTCCTGCAAGACACAACAGAGCAATATCGCTTTAAATACATCACTGCGCCCATTCCAGCCCCATCAGTTCCATCTCTTTCAGCCATTCAAACTTCAAGTCCCATCTCGCAGAACTTCTTCAAAGCATCGTCTCAAGTTCAACCTACGCCTCTATCAAAATGAAGGTCGCCGTTGTTCTCTCCCTCGTCGCTGCGTAAGTCCATGCATTGTAGTACTGGCGCCCTTGTTCAACCAGTGGTTGGTCATTCGCAAAGAAGAATCTTTGACTAACAAATCACACTTTCTGTTTCTTCATTTCACACAGCGTCTTGGCAAAAGATCATGGAAACTGCGGTTGTGCAGTAGGCGGCACATATCGCCAGGATGTTACTGAATATGCTTGCAAATTCTGGGTCACAGCCTTCCCAAACTCACACTGGGGTAAGTTCTCCGATACCTAAGACAACTGTTTCAACTTCTCTTACTCGTACCCACCTTGCTAACTGGGCTTTCTAGATGGCTACTCTGTACGTCTTCTTCTTCGCCACTCCTTTCACACGCCATTTGCTTTCTTCGCCCTCCATTCACACAACCTGTTCAAACTAACATTGTCATTAGTGTGTCGATAAGGGGACGTACCGCGGCATCGATGGCACTGCATTCGAGTCCTTTTGCAAGATGCAGTACAGAGACGTCTTCGGAGGCCTTGAAGAAAAAGTCAAGGGTCGTTGCTGGCGCTAAACGCTGGTTGTCTTTTTTCTTTCTTAGTTTACTTTTTTCAATGAGCGATCTCTGAGTTTTTGTTTTGCATTCAGTTTCATGTAAAGAGGTATAAAACGCAAGCGAGTTAAGGCCCGCGGGCACATTCTTTTTTTTTTTGCCAGTTCACTGTCTATTATCTAGTTCGTCACGATCTATATTTATAAGCGCAATGCGCGTTCATAGAGGCCAGACTCCAGAGACTAGGGGGTTCAAGTCCAAGAATGGACCCCCATCTTCGGCATATTATCGTTTCATCCCAGGACCGATTCCCTAGCCTTCACTCCATTGCACTTTGTGACCTCGCAGGCCTTGGCAATTTTCTACTCCCAATTCATGTCGGTTTTTGTCTCTGTCTGTGTTCAATCTTGTCTTCAACTTGCCCTCTAATGTCTGGACATTTATTCCTTTTTCTCCTTGTCTCCCTGCTTCGCCTTCAATTCGCCTCCTCGTTTCCGCTCATCGTAGACTTGTCCAGACTCCAAGATAAGACAAGACGATGAAAGCACCCTCTAGCATCTACCCACCAGATCGTAACCGTGCCATTCTTTCGGCTTCATCACCCATTATAATTAACAGCGTAATGCCGATTCGCGAACGAGAACCATAGCGTACAGATAAACAGAGCGATCACACCGAGCACAAGAGATGCGTAGTTCATCTTTTCAGCCTGAACGACGCTATGGTACGGAAAACAATAGAATATGGCGGCGACGACAGTCCAGGCCAGCATCACCACGTTGGAGACGTATCCCAGGACGGGGAACCAGAAGGGTCCATGGCGGAAGGTCGAGCGTCCTTGGAAGAGAACCAGTATGACAGGGATACTGTAGCTGAAGTACAAGAGGAGGACGCCTGTCGCTATCAGAGAGCTAAAGGCCACTTCAGAGCCGAGGTATAGGCATCCAAAGAGAGCGCTGCAGGCAGATGACCACAGTAAAGACCAAAAAGGGGTGTGCAAAGGCGCGGGGAGGACTCTAGCGAGATGTCGATGGAGAGGGAAGCCTCCATCGCGGCTGATGGCCCATGCAATGCGGGACTGCCAGATCTGCATGGACCAGACGGCTCCAGCAGTGGTGATGAGAATGGGAACCAAGATGCCGACGGCGAGGGCTCGGCTGCTGCTGATGCGGTAGAACAGCGCAACGGCCGAGTTGTCCTGGTTGGCATCAATAATAGGCAGATTAGCGAAGATGGCCACGATGACAAGCATACCCGAGAGGGCACCGACAGCCACGGTCCACATGAGCACCTTGGGGACATTGGTCGCCGGCGAGGGAATCTCCTCGGCCAGATGGGTTGCCACATCGAGACAGCATAGGCTCCAATTGATGCCACCTATGCCAACAAGGAAGCCGATTCCGTCCTGCCAGCCCGAGACATTGACAGTGGTGAAGAAGAAATCCCTCGCCGAGACGTGTCCGTGTGACGTTGCGAAGAGGGCAACAAAAACGGCCAAGCATGACGCGCAGCTGAAGAACAGCATCGTGTTGGAGATTCCCGGCAGCGCGTGCTCAAACGCCGCGCATCCCAGCGTCAGCAGATTGAGCACTTGGAAGCCCACAAAGCCCATCCACCGCTGATAGACAAAGTCCGGATTCAAAAACGCGATAATGTCACACACTCCCGTCGAGACTGATAGACAGGCCGACGCCCCTGTTGCCACCGCCCCCAGCCAGCTCAACATGGCAGTACAGTAGGACAGGCCCCGTCGACAATTTGCCGGTGCCAACTGGCTCACCCATAAGTACTGGCCTCCAGCATGGGGCATCGCTGAAGCCAGCTCGGCAAGAGACGTAGCCGTTGCCAGTGCAATCATCATCATGACCAGAAACCCCCAGAAGAAGAGCGGCGAACCGCCCAGCGGGATGGTGGACCCAAGCACCAGGAGAATCCCGACGGCCGTGTTGGTCGTCCCGTACCCGATGCCAATGGCCGAGAGAGTGTTGAAGGGTTTCTGTGTCTGATAGTTGAGTTTCTCACTGTGGATAATGCCCTCGTTCTTGGGACCCATGTGGATATCGTCGTCGTGATGTTGCGAGGATTGGGATTCTGCGGCAGCGAAGTCCATGGTGTCTGATCACTGATTGTTCTGGATCAGGCTGGTGAGAGAACATTTCGGTGCCACAGAGTAAAGGTACAAGGGAAAGAGCAACAAGAAAGAAGAAGCTAGCACTGCCAAGCAGAGGGAGAAGCAAGAGAGAGAGGGATAATTTAGAAATAGGGGGAGGGGGGGCAAAGAAAGCAATCCAGGTAGGGCGAAGGAGAAGAGATATATTTTACTCGATGCTTGAAAAACTCCAACATCCATATGGCCATTTTTAATGGCATCCGATTCCTTCTTGCCGCCCGTTTTTGTTCATCCTCCATATCTTGCTCTCAAACAGACAACAAGCTAGCCGGCCGTTTGGTGGGATGAAATACGCTTGGGCCGACAGCAGATTTGTCACGTCTCATTTTCTAGACTCAGAAAAATAAAACCGACTCCCATCAGCCACAATTGGTCTTTTATTGAATACTGCGTCATGACTGTGAGGCAGCACAAGACCCTTGGCGTAATGGTGGCACGCAAGGGGCAGATCCGAATAGGATTCGCTACCTGCCGCACAAGGACGGTTGATCAACAGATGACTTCTTGGCATGGGGTTGGGCGGCGCGCGGGATGAAGTGAGTACAGTACGGTATTCGGGAGTCGGGAGTCGGGAAATATGTTATGATAAGGTGGAGGGCAAACCTTGCGCCTCCTCTGTTGTCGAGTTCGAAGGAATTTACCTTCTTGTCGATCGCGTTTGTTCGTCCGCTTCGGTCGTTCCCGTGCCGGACCCATGACACTGAATGGGAGTTACACGAAACACTGCTGTGGAAAGACACCCAATCGTCGGATCTAGCATCAGCCGTTCGAGACATGACTGGAGAACCGAGGGAACGCCACGCCACCTTTTCCCCCTCATTAACTCTCTCGAAATTCGTGTTCTGCACGAAACAGATTGTCCAAATGGACCGACCCGTGAAAATGGCGGATATCTACCCGTCTGACCGCATTCCTTGGTGCCAACCGGCCGGCTGTGCCTCGTCTTTTATAGACGAGTCCATGTCGCTCAACGTTTGCCATGCGCTACTGTCGCTATCGAAGCTGTTGTTCTCCCGCCCAAGCGGCCCATTGACCAGCTCTCCGGAATTGTTCTCTGCTTTGTCCACTGGTATGGTTGGTCGCACGACCTGAAGCCTGAGACAGATTGGCGCCCATCTAGCTATGTCTAGATAACACGAATTGTGGCACAAGAATATCGCACTAGTGTCTGTCTGGGGGCGCATGTCAGAAACAGGACACACACGCACACAGAGAAGAGAGAGAGAGAGGGCGTCAAGTTTGAGGGAGAGAGACAGAAGAGACGGCGAGAGATCAGAAAGCTATTTGCGCTTGAGCGAATTAATTCCTTAGTCCCGATATATATAGCAGCCGCCACCAAAGTTCTACTGAGCCGAATTAGCCAACGGGACATGTGTTCTTGCTGCTGTGATTTGTCCAGAACCCGACACACCTCACAGGCTCACAATTTGCTTCGCTGCCTGGAATATGACAAGTCCGATTTCCCATTCCCGTTTACATTTTCATTCCCATTCTCTCGGACGGTCGTTCAACATCCAAATCCGGCCACAAATTTACATTAATCCTTTTCCCTGACTCAACCTGATATAAGCGATTGCTTTGTCATCTTCCTCAGCCAGTGCATCTGTCGTGACTTGAATGTTAGCGTACTTTCCTCGCCATGGACTCTCGTTCGCCTCCATCAGGAAGTAGTGCTTCGGGATTGAGGCATATGCCACCCTCCAAGGCACCACTAGATCTCTCCCCTTCGGGCCGCCACCGCAGCTACCCTTGAGCTGCGTAGTAGGCGGTGAGTTCATAGCAAGGGTGAATAAGTTCTGCGGTTCCGTAAAGTCTGTCACAAAAGTCGACCTCAACAATATGCGCACGATGAAAATGAGACAGGCGAAGTTGATGAAGAAGACGGGGGCCAAAACGATGTAGAACATGGTTTGCCAGCCGAGCACATGGCCAGATGTGTATTGCTGCGTCTTGAGAGATGCTCTGAAAGAGTCGACCTTGTCTTTTCGGTATTGCGTGGAGTTGGTATCCCAGTAGTGGCGGAACGGCGCCTTGATAGAGCCGGCGACAAGGGTTGAGCCGGCAAAGACAGCCAGTGCCTCGGCCAAGGAGGGCTGATCTGGCAAAAGATTGGGACCTTCGAGAGCCAACTGAGTGAGTTGATGTGCGTTGGAGTTGTTACTGTTGCGGTTTCCGCCGTGGAGGCCTAAGGCCTTACTCCATTCTACAGCTACATGCTAAATTTTTGTCACTCAGATTGTCAGCTTCCACACTCTCAAGGTAAGTATTTGGTATAGCAAACCGTCACGACGTAGAAAGAAACTGTCACTTT
Source organism: Claviceps quebecensis (assembly GCA_004016085.1). Classification (NCBI taxonomy): domain Eukaryota; kingdom Fungi; phylum Ascomycota; class Sordariomycetes; order Hypocreales; family Clavicipitaceae; genus Claviceps; species Claviceps quebecensis. The sequence continues at coordinate 7,599 of QEQW01000554.1, forward strand.
GTCACTCAAGTACAAGGCATTGGGTTTAGGCAATCAAAAGGTTTTGTGAGTCAGCGCCATCTTACCGTCCAATCTGATGAGGTACCGGTCCAAGGGGTGTCTGGTAGAACGGACCGATAATAAGCGTTAATGTCGTCAGGGACTTCACATATCGCCCTCATGCTTGTCCCCGAGGTTCCTGAACTATTGAACTCAGTGTGGCAAAACGGAGACAGCCATGAACGCATCTCACAAAGCGTCAAGTCACTCTCTATCTTGCGGCTGTTCGCGAGAACGTAAATGGAGTCGGAGTAGTTCACGATTGGACTGGAAACCATGTTGTAGTCAATGGGAAACTATCACGACGTGCGTGTCAGCTGAATAGGGGCACAAGTTTATTCCGCAACAAGACAAGACGAAGAAGAGGGAGAAATGAAAGAGACCGCACGTACTAGTGGAAAAATCGGTGGTCGTCTTTTAAACTTTGGGCCCCAACGGAATAATTCGTCCACCATGGTGCGATTGAAATATTCCGGTTGATCCGGGCTAAGAATTGGAGGTACCGATTCTATCCATGCCTCTGTTTTGCTGAGGGATAGATCACTGTCCGGCCATTCGGAATACACGAGGGGCGCAAGTTCTTCTCTATTCATATTGACACACATGACATTGACTGTTGGAGACACAACTCCTGCCAAGATTGTGTATTCTCCCACGCCAGCCAAGTCAGCCGGCTGCATGATATTGTTTTCTGGTGCCGTGGCGGCGGCGTACACGCCAGGATGAGGCATCGCCATTGTGACGTTGTTAACAATGCGCCCATGTTTCTCAGAACTCGCTGTGACATTGCCATAGTCGGTATGGATCCAAGCAGCAGTCATTGTGATATTTTCGTAGAGAGAGTGCTTCCCTGTCGGCCGATCCTTCAGCTCCTGGACTATCGAGGTATCATTGGCTTTCATATCGGCCCAGGTGGACATGAAAGAGAACAAGTTGCGGTGCGACTGGCCGGCGAATTGGATTTGCATGCACGCAATGTCATTTGGCTCGTCGCGGGGTATCGAGCCAAACATATCAGGACACGTTGTCTTCAAAGAATTCACGTTGGCGTAAATCGAGTCAAAGGGACCAGACAATGTTCTCTTTTGCCAGTCCGTGTTCATCAGCTTTGGAGCGACCATGGCATCGGATGCTGTGGTGTATAACATTGAAATGATGGTCGCGATGAGAGTCAATCCTCCAAGCATAGAGAAACCTGCGTAGGGAACAGATTCCCAGTGCGTCATAAGAGATCCTGGTTGTATTACCCAATTTCGCATAGTGATTTCGGCCAGAGTCATGCCATTGCGGCCGTATCGAATCAAAGATTTGTGCGTGATCATTTGACCCAGCAAACTTACAAACACCGTCACAAAGGACAGTTCAATAGTTTTGGCGAGTAACGCTGTGACCATGGTTGCCGTAGAGGGCTGCAGACTACCATTTGATGATATTTTATGACCCCATCCAGGCTGAATGAAGGACACGACGAGCCACATGCCACTCATGATAGTTGAATAGATTGACAGTACGAGGATGGCCATGGGAATCCAGGATACACCTGGTACTTTGGCATTATTTCGGGAAGAGCAGTAGCTCGGCTTTTCGCCTGTTTTGCACATCAGCATTCGGCTCTAGAAACACTCAGTCGTTGTGTGGGCAAGAAACTCAATGGTTACACGTACAGTATCTCCGATTGTATGCCTCATCGTCGAAATTATCATCTCCATGCTCTATATCTGTCCCCGAGTGTAGGGAAGCGTGACATTGCGTTGTATCGCAATAGGGAGGGCTTGCGTCGTTCTGTGTCTCGCTCGGTGAGGATGCCTCGTGTTCCCTCAGCGTCTCCGCCCTCTGTTCCGTTTGACCTCGCGTCCTGAATCTTTCAAACACACGACTGAATATAGGCGCGATTCTCCAAGCGTATCGGCCTTTGAGGTATTTACTAGACGGACTGTCAAGAAAATTGGTGCCAGAATGAGTTGTTTGCGGAAACGAATGCGACGATGCCCGCTCAGGTGACTCTGAAGTCTGTTGGTCGCCGATGTCATTGCGACTAGCCATACGATCTGGGTGAAGACTCTTGCTCGAGCTACGACGCATGGACTTAGACTGCGAGACAGCACTCTCCTTGCTGGCATCGTCGGTATCCTCGTTGTCAAGGCTGATGCGCTCATACCCACTAGTGCTGCAGATAGTGCTGTGCAGGTTAGATTTCGCAAAATCTGCCGACGGCAAGCCAGTTGATGAAGGAGGCGAAGCGGGACGCTCGTCGTCGGAATTATCCGAAGAGCGCGGCGGCGCAGACTCGTTTTCCGCCATGACTGTTGGGCGAACGTGCTCTATAGTGGTCACCTTCCTCACAAGCAGCAACGTTCTGATCAAGTGATCCGGAGGGTAGCAATCTCTAATCAGATCATTCAGAAGTCTTGAAGGAAACGAAATGCAATCGCGAAATAAATGTGTCGATTGACGTGGGTATAACTGTAGCGACCGCGTGTTGAAAATGAGACTCCTTTCGACGACAGGAAAGTTTCAAGGTCGAAAGTCTTCAGCCTGAAGATTAAATAATGAGACGACGCGATAACTTTCCTAGACAGAGGGAAGCAGAAAACCCTGAGAGCAGAAAAAAGAGGATGAAACGGAGGCAGCGAGTGACCAACAAAGAGAAGGCTCTGTGGGAGCAGAGCGCGGATCACTCCTGGGACCGGGTTACATATGTACAAAGCTTGCGACAGTGCCCGTCGAGTTGCCAGCCGCGCAGTCGATATGAGCAGTCTTGATGTTTTTAAATGGAAAAGGACGTCCGTTTCATTGACTATGATACTCGGCCCTTATAGAGAAATCAGCAAGTACTGAAGAGTCTGGCAAGAGGTAAGCTTGTCCGCCCACTTGCCAGGCCGCCTGTAAAAATAGCTTGTTCATACCAGAGGAAAAGCCGAGATGGGTTTGCAAAAGCACCTACCTACGCGAGACGGCATCCCATGTGTGTATGGGTGTAGGTGTGTTTTCCCTCCTGATTTTTGGTGGCTGAATCGTGCCAATTTGGTTCCGATTGCTGGGCTAACCAGGTGCCCTGAAAGGCAGGGTATGAATGCGGCTGAAACAGAGCCATCGTGCTTGAAATAAGTTGTATGTATGTTGATATTTTCTCTACAATCGATAGATCGGAGGAGAGACAAGATGTAACCCCACACATCGGAAACAAGGCAGTGAATCCAGGCCAAGTTTGCATCGTGTGTGTGGCTGACCAACTGCTTGCAGGATAAAGGTTTTCCCCGGTTGGTTGCAGTGACCGCAGACCAAGCAATTAGCAAGCTCTTAGCTGCCATTCGGGTCTATTTTAAGGGCCGGGTCGGTGCTCACATGCTTGTCCGGCAGTGTCCGGCAGTGAAGTAACTTGAAGGTCTACCGTCTTGGCCCTGTCCGTTTGCCACAATGTAGATGCAATCTTTGACGGGTCTGGACAAATGTGTCGTCCATATTTCCAATCACATCGAGGCCCGTGCTCTGGATGGGCTGTATCGCTGGAGCATCGCACCCTGCCATGACTATTTCCGAACCTGACGAGCGTGCTGTATCACACAGAGAGAAAGGCCGTTGCACCAGAGTTCACAATCAACTCGAATGAAGGATGTGACAAACGTAACTTCCAGAGTATATTCATGTGGTTGCACTGAATATCGATATTCCTGCTCTGCGAATGTGTCAGCGAGCGTTGATAATGTGAATTTTGCTTGCATCCAAGAACTTGGGAAGTAGGTATTTATATCATAGCCAGAAACGATGCGAATGTTGAAAGAGAAGCACGACAGACTGGTCACGGCTGTAACACAGATCTGTGGTATCTAGGTACAGACAAACTCACCTCTACCTTTGTTGCCAATGAGTTAGTTACTGGGATCGTGTGATGAAGAGGAGTGATTCGGTGAACTGAGGCTCCTCGTGAGGAAAGTGGAGAAACACGACCAATCGTGGATCATGGATGGCGATATTAGTACGGAGACGAATAGGTATATGTAATCGAAACGGATAAGATGTACCTATGTACCTACAGGCGGCGGGCCGTTTCGCTTTGCCGGAGCCGGAAAATTGGGCTTCGTCTTCACGGGTCACGACTCACTTCAGCATTCGGCGTCAGAACACAAACACATCACTCGAGCACTTGCTGCAGCGAGAAATGCAGCGAATATGTCCTCTCCAGGTCATGGTCTTTTGTTAGGGGCTGTTTTCCAAAATCAATGCCTCCGCTTCACATACGCGCTCCGCATCGCAACAGCCCACGGCCGGCAGGCCATTCCCAATTGCCAGCCGACAGCAAAGGCCAACACGAACCCATCCCTTCGCTTTTTATTCTGAGGACGGACCCCTCTTCGCGCTCAAGATATCGGCTGTCCCGAGCGCCAATGAACGTAGTAGTAGCCATGGATGTCGATGACTGCCTACGGCTTACCGGATCTCATATTCGATCAAGTTGGATTGATCTATTCAGGGATCTGCGTCGTAGCAAACTTAGAGCAAGCTGGCATCACGCGACCTGGTGATGCAGCCATGTGAATTCCAAGTATAGAATCAACTTGGTGGGAGTATGTAACGCTTCACAGGTCACGTTGGATTCTGTCGTTCATGCGCGAATCACCAAGCCCGGCAGGTGTAACAAGCTCAGACCAGTGGTTGTGAAGATCAATCATTAGTGGTCACATAAATACATACTGTAGTTAGGTTCTTGCTCCTCATCCCGTGTTCAAGAGTCTTGCTAATAATAAAGGATTTGGCGCGACGCAAAGGCGTAAGGCGCAAGGAAGAGGCGGGGGAATGCAACCCCAAGAACCTTGCGCGATTGTCGCACGACGTACGAACGCGCACATGGGGCAGTAGCTTGCTACCTCTACCATGGGTTTAAAGGGCACTCCCTAAGAAGGCAAGCGGTCTCACCAAACATTGGAGCGTTAAAAGGCGCCTGAAGCAAGACAGAAATCGAGAGATTCAGATACCTGCTACACGATTTACGGACCAACGAATTCCTCAACCTGCATCGAAACAAAAACTGGTTACCAAACTCCGCCTGTATGTAGATCTCTTTCAATGCCTGGGAACTTTGCCATCCATAAGACCCATTTTTGTTTTCTCTTCTTGGAACCCATTCCTGTTGCTTTTTCGATCGAGAGAGGACGGGCGACACATGTCTTGCTCTCGATAGACAGCAAGCCGGCCGGCCCTTTGAGGTGGCACACGCTTGCTCAGATAACGGATTTGACACGTCTCATTTTCTGAGAGAACGATATGTACTCCCATCAGCCACATCAGCCTTTTATTTAAAAACTGCGCGTCATCGTTCATGACTGTGACAGCTTACACGCACAAGACCAAAAAGCTATCTACACTTCGGCGGATCAATTAGCTAGTCCCGACATATGTACATACCTACCTAGTAGCTGCCACCAATTCTATACCAAGCCAAGGACAGGATATGTGATCTTGATGCTGTGCTTTGACCAAAGCGCGACACCAGTAACCACCTCTCAATTTGCTTCCCTGTAGGCTGTCTGGCATGTGTCAAGTCCGATTCCCCATTCCCATTCTCATTCTCATTCTCTCGAACGATCGTCCAAAAATCCAAATCCGGCCACAAGTTTACAAAACGCCTTTTCCCTGGCTCAACATGATATAACTGTTCGCTTTGTCGTCCTTCTCGACCGGTGTATCCGTCATGACTTGAGTGTGGGCGTACTTCCCCCGCCACGGATTGTCGTTCGCCTCCATCAGGAAGTAATGCTTCGGGATTGAGGCATATGCCACCCTCCACGGCACCACCAGGTCTCTTTTTGCCGCGCCGCCGCCGCAGCTACCCTTGAGCTGCTTAGTCGGCGGCGAGTTCATAGCAAGTGTGAATAGGTTCTGCGGTTCCGTGAAGTCTGTCACAAAGCCTGACTTATGCTTGAACAATTTGATCAATATGAGCATGAGACAAATGGCGTTGATGCCGGCGACGGGGCCTAAAACGAAGTAGAATATAAGTTGCCAGCGGAACACATGGCCAGATGCGTATTGCTGCGTCCTGATTGATGCGTTAAACGATTCGATCGTGTCATGAGCCAATTGCGGGGGTTGAAACTCCCAGTAATGGCGGAAGGGTGTCTTGATAGAACTGCCGACAAGAGTTGAGCCAGCAAAGACAGCTAGTGCCTCGGCCAAGGAGGGCTGATCTGGCTCAAATTGGGGGCGACTGAGTGCCAACTGAGTGAGTTGGTGTGCGTTCGTATTGTTGCTGTTGCGGTTTCCGCCGTGGAGGCCCAAGGACTTACTCCATTCTACAGCTACATGCTAAATTGTGTGTCGCTCAATAGAGCATACGTCAGCATTCACACTTCCAAGGTAAATCAAAATGTATGGTGTGATAGGTAATCCACAACGTAGAAATCTTTGTGAATTAATTACCAGGCACCGGGTTTGGGAATTCACAAGGTAATGTAGGTCAACGCCGCCTTACCCTCCAATCCTTTGCGGGCTGAAGCCAATTATTGAATCCTGCTGGATAGGACCGGTAATAAGCATACTTGTCGTCAGGCACCTCACATATAGCCCTCATGCTGGTCCCTGAGGTACCCGAACTTCTGAAGTCGGTGTGGCAGAATGGAGACAGCCAGGAATGCAATTCACAAAGAGTGAAGTTCTTCATCTTGTGGCTACTGGAGAGGACGTAGATGGCGTCGGAGTTTGCCACCGTTAAGTTGGCCACCATGTTATACACGTTAGGGATCTATCACGACATGAGTGTCAGCTCACAAAGAGCACATTCGTTATCCGAACGCACGACAGAGCGAATGGAAAAGAAGAGAAAGTCTGCACCTACAAGCGGAAAAACCGGTGGTCGCCGGTCAAACTTTGGGCCCCAACGAAATATTTCGTCCACCACCGTACGATTCAGATATTCCGAGTCACTAATCCGAGGCACCGATTCTTGCCATTCCTCGGTTTGACTGAGTGATGAATTATTGTTCGGCCATTCGGTATACACGAGGGGCGCAAGTTCTTCTCTATCCAAATTGACACACATCACATTGACTGTTGGAGACACAACTCCTGCCAAGATTGCGTATTCTCCCACGCCAGCCAAGTCAGCCGGCTGCATGATATTGTTTTCTGGTGCTGTGGCGGCGGCGTACACGCCAGGGTGAGGCATCGCCATGGTGACGTTGTTAACAATGCGCTCATATTGCTCAAAGTTCGCTGTGACATTGCCATAGTCGGTGTCGATCCAAGTAGCGGTCATGGTGATATTTTCATATAGCAAATGCCTCCCTACCGGACGATCCTTCAGCTGGACTTTCGAGGTGCCGTTGGCTTTGATGTCGGCCCACGTGGACATGAAAGAGAACAAGTTGCGGTGCGACTGGCCAGCGAATTGGATTTGCATACATGCAATGTCATTATCCATCACGCGGGGGATCGAGGCAAACATATCAGGACAGGTATTCGTCTGATATTGCACGTTAGCGTAGGAGGAAGCGACGGGTCCGGACAAAGATCTGTTTTCCCAGCCAGTGTTCATCAACTTTGGCGAGACCATGGCATCTGATGCTGTGGTGTATAACATGGAAGTCATGGTCGCGATGAGCGTGAGAACTCCAAGCGGAGTGAGACCTGCGTAGGGGACAGTTTCATAGTGCGTCACAAGGGATCCTGGTTGGAGTATCCAATTTCGCATGGTGATCTCAGCCAGAGTCATGCCACCGCGATTTCTTTTTCGAAACGATTTGCGCGTGATGAACTGACCCAGCAAAGTTATGAACACCGTCACAAAAGACAATTCAATCGTCTTGGCGAGCAACGCTGTGATCAATGTTGCCGTAGAGGGCTGCAGTTTAGCTTTCGTAGATATCGTATGACCCCATGTAGGCTGATTGATTGACACGACGAGCCATATCACACTCATGACAGTTGAATAGATTGACAATATGAGGATGATCGCAGTAATCCAGGATGCATGTGGCCCTTTGGCATTAGCCCTGGAGGAGCAGTAGCTGGGTGGTTCACCTGCTTTGCACATTAGCAAATGGCTTTGAAGGTACTCAGTTATTGTGTGGGCAAAAAAGTCCATGGTTTCACGTACAATAGCTCCGGGTGAACGCCTCGTCGTCGAAATCATTATCTCCTAGTTCGGGATCTAGACCTCGACTAAGTCGCCTCCTCGGTCTCCGAAACACGCCTCTGAATATGGCGGCGGTTATTCCAGCACATCGGCCTTTCGGGCTTTCACACACCGGACTGCCATAATGATTAGTGCCAGGATAGGTTGTTTCCGGCGATGGATGGGGCGATGCCCGCTGAGACGAAATTGCGTTCACCTGATCGCCAAGGTCACTGCTACTAGCCATGTGATCTGAGAGAAGCCCACGGCTATCAGTGAAGCTACAATGCGTAGGCTTAGACTCCGAAATCACACTCTCCTTGCCAACTGCGTCTGTGTCCTCATTGTCAAGACTGACGCGCTCGTACCCACTATCGCTGCAGAGAGTACTGCGCAAGTTAGAATTCGTAGAATTCGTAAAGCCTGCCGACGGTAAGCTGGTCGATGAGGGAGGCGAAGTGGGACACTCGTCGTCACAGTTCTCCAAAGAGCACGACGGTGCACACTCGTTCGTAGCCATGATTGCTGGGCGAATGTGGTCCGTAGTAATTGTCTTACTCAAGGGACAGCAACCTCCTCTCCTAGTGCCTTGGTATGCGATAGTAGCAGCCTCTAACAGTCTAATCAGAGGTTCCAGAAGGCATGAAAGAACAAAATTAAGCCTATGAACGGCTCAACGCGTGATAAATATGATGAATTATTGTACCGAAATAGCAATCGCACGTTGAGAATAAGGCGCTCTTCGATGATAGGAATGGGAAAGGTCGAAGTCTCGAGGCGCAAATCAAGGATATTAACGACTCAACAACCTGGTTCGGAAAGGGTATCGGAGGAACCTAGGAAAAAAGGAGGGACCGAAACGAAGCAACGAGCGCCTAACAAAAAAAGGCCGCTGTGCAGAACAGAGCGCGGTGACTCTAGTTAGTAGTGATCGGGTTACAAAGCTTGCGACTCGGCAGGGTCAGTCGCGTTGCTCGTCGTCGAGCCGAGATGAGCAGAGTCTCAATGTCTCCAACTGGAAAAGGACGCCCTTTTCAGTGCCAATCGGCGATGGGTTGCTCGGGCTTTATAAAGAGATCAGCAAGTAACCAAGGGTCTGGAAAGATGTAAGCTCGCCCGCCCGCTTGCCACGATGCCAGTAAAAATAGCTTCTTCAGACCTCTGACCAGGGGAAATGACGACATGATCCTGCAAAAGCACTCAGGTCCTACGAGAGGTGACATCCTACCTCCATGTGAGTAGGTGTATGTTTTTTCTCCTGACTTCGTGATCCATCATGCCAATTATTTCGATTGCTAGGCCCTGACAGACAGGGTATGAATGCGGCTGAACCAGAAGTCATCGTGGCGGGCGGAAGATTGTTGGAATGGATGGGAGAGAAGATGTAATCACACAAAATCGGAAGCAAGGCAGCGAATCGAGGCCAAGACGGGGTCGTTTATGTGGCCGATAAATTGCATGCAGGTAATAAAGTTGTCCTATGTAGGTTGGTTGCAGTAGCCGGTTCTATTTGAGAGCCCGAGCTGTGCTCGGCAGTGGAGGTCTTGTACCACGCGCAACTCTCATGTCCATTGCCATGCATTCACACGCAACTAAGAAAAGACTGCTGCGCCTGGATATCCAATCACGTCGATGCCCATATTCTGGATGGGCTGCATCGCTGGAGCATCATACCCCGCCTTGTCTGTTTCCGAACCTGATGAGCGCACTCAAGCAGAATGACGGAAGAGCCATTGCACCAGAATCAACAGTCAACTGAAATTGCGGATGTGACTCGTGCTAGACGAAAGTTCCAGAAGAATTTCATGTGGTTGCACAGGGCTGTCGACTCTGCGAATGTGTCAGCGGCCTTGCATGATACCCGTAATCCAAGGACTTGTGCAGTAGGTACCTAGTCATATCGCAGCCCAGCCTATAGAGATGGAAGCTAAATATTGGTGTAGCAAGCTGGCTAGGTCAGAGCTGTAGTAGGCATGTAGCCATTATCGTTGAGTGATTGTTACCAGGTACTGAGCAGTGAGCACTGAGATCATCTGAGATGTGATGAAGAGGGGAAGAGAATCAAAGGGAGTGAGGAACAGGAAAATGGAGAAGTCCACTGTACGGCCAATCGTGATGGCGACTGTAACAGTACGGAGGCGGATAATCGTATGAGAATGAACTCCTCGTGAGTCGTGACCATGACTGCCAATGAGTTCCTACGGCTTACCAGCTCTCATGTTCCATCAGTTTGGGAGATCTGTTCAGGGATATTGCTGCAGCAAACGCAGAGCATCTCAGCATGCTGACATCACGCGACCTCGTGATGCAGCCACATGAAGTCCAAGCATAGAAACAACCTTTGGAAGTAACACTCGGGTCACACTGAGCTCCAAGCTCTGCAGGTGGCTCTTAAGATTGGTCATTCAGCGGTAGTTATATTCTTGCTTCATGTGCTAGAGCCTTGCTGAAGAACTTGACGCGACGCAACTTCGAGGGCGGGGGCAATAGAACTTCAAGAACCCTTCGTGATGCAGCATATCTCTTAAATCGCTCATGAGTAGGCACATGTATCTCGGGTCTGAAGCAGGACGGAAGTGGTGACGTACATACTACGCGATTTACGAGCAAACGAGATCCTTGTCAGATGATAGATCTGTGAGAATGTGAATGATAATGATGATGATCAAACTAGAATCTAGGATCTGACCACCTGTGCGGAACAGAGAGGGCTATGTACATGCGGGCAAAGCCCTAAGGGGCTAGGAGGTCAGGTGATGCCTAATATGTGAGGCTGCTACATCCAACACCGCCCCCAGCTGAACATCTGAAAGCAGATGA
>QEQW01000555.1:0-18566 GCA_004016085.1 Claviceps quebecensis
CCGTTGCCATTCAGGCAGCGTCGGGGAGCCCTGGGTTCGATTCCCAGATTACGCACGTTATCTTTTGATAGTTCAGTTCACTTTTTTTGCTGATTGTGATCGTGATCGTGATCGTGATCACTGATGTCCGGACCGGACGGGGCGGGGGAGTGGGTTTGCGTTGGTGCCGTGGTTGACGGATGGTGGACCTCTCAGTGGTCACTGGTACGGCGTTGCCTGTGGTGTTGGTCTTGATTTTGAAGTATGGAGTATTGGGGCACAAGAAGAAAGAAGAGCTCATGATGAGTGAGATAAGACCTATCTTGTTGGGGTCAAGCTTGAAAGTCTGGCCAAGGCCCGTGACTGTTGTGTCTAGATTGGAATGCATGTATATACTGTATGTACTAACAGGTAGTTGACGGCATGTCAACTCGTTGTACATATATATGTACATACATGACGCTTTATTATTTTTACATGGTTTTAGAAGTTCATGCCATCAGCGTCACAATGATAAGTGATAGCAGGCAAACTTCACATCAGTGCCACGCCACGTGTTGCTCATAGCCCGCCACGAGCAACGACTCATAGCTGGCCATACGTAAACAGGATCTCCAACACCACGTAGAGTACGTACACGCCTGCCTCGGTATCGTCCCTCTTGTGCGTGGCGTCCTAGGCACTAGCGTCGGCCTGATGAACGTGAATTACAACGGCGGTATTGCGTTGCGTATGCCTGTGAGGCTGTCTGTGATCATCAGCCAGACGTTAGCGCCGCGATCGCCAGAAATATTCACCCATGACTTCCAAGTTCCAGCAGTCCTCTTGTCGGGCGGACGCCGCCAGCCCCGGCTCTGGATCACTGACGTCCGCGTGGCCCGTCTTAGAGATGTACTCGCCTCACGCAAGTACCATCACCTGCCTACAGGAAGCATGCCCGAATTGGATCAAGAGAAAGAGAACATGGCTCTTGGCAACGCGTAACTTGGTGACACACCCAGTATTCACAGTCTTCACACCTCAACTCTCTTCATGTCTTCACGTCTTCACGCTTACGCCTCATCCTCGAACCGCAGCGCCCCCATCGAAAACTTTCTCACGTCGTGTCCCTCACCCACCCACAAGCTCGGCAGCCTCTCGCCTCTCATTGTGCTGAACGTGAGAGCCTTAATTGGCGTGTCAGTCCGGACGCTATCCACGGCCGGGCTCTTCAACAAGCGGCCCGTCTTGAGCGAAAAGAGCTTTACTGTGCCGTCATCGTGTGCGGCTGCCACAAGACCCAGCCCGGCGCATACGTCCCAGCCTGTGTGGATATGCGCGGCATTCTTATATTCCGGGAATGTAAGCAGTGGCGCTCTCCCATTGCCTCCTCTTTTTCTGCCGCCGAAACTGGCGTTGGACTGCTTGCCGAAGAAGCGCGTGTCGTAGAGGGACATGCTGTTTTTGAGACCCGCAACGAGCACCTGGTGAGGGTTGATGCTGCGAACGTGGTTGATGGAACTTGCGTGAGGGGCGTACATTACTTCTGAGACGGGGGCGCGGACGTCAGTGATCCAGAGCCGGGGCTGGCGTCCGCCTGAAAGGAGGACATTGTGGTTGCCCTGCTGGAAGTCCTGTGTGAATATTTCTGGCGATCGCGACCCCAACGCCTGGTTAAATTCCTCAGGCATAAGCGACGCGATATCGCCGTTGTGATTCACGTTCAAAAGGCCGACGCTAGTGCCTAGAACACTCAAGAGGTTGGATGATGCCGGCGCGGGTGTGCACGAATGAACGCACCATTCGCCCCACGCAGGATTACTTGTCATGAATGTGTGCCATCCGTATCCTTGTCTCGACTGGTTAGCCGAGGTTTGCGTTGCGTGGGAAGAAATAGGAGTAATGTAGGAGAAAAGTGTGTTTCGTAGGCAAATAGGAGCTGCGTTCAAGAAAGGAATGCGTAAGGGAAAAGAGAGCCGCGTAGGAGAAAATGGGTTTGCTGTATAGGCGAGAGCAGCTGCTCATGACGAAAATGAAGAAATAAAGAAAAGAAACTCTGGCATACCTTCACGGCGCTTCCACCTCTCGAAGCGATCCTCCCCCTCTTTGGGCGCCGGGAATACGCGCAGCCCGTTATCGGCTCTCATCTCCCATGAAGTCAACATCATCATGTGCAACGGCTCATGGTACGAAATAGACGAAAATAGCCCACCCGGAACCATTTCGAGCCACACGCGAGACTTCTGCGAGAGACGGCCCGTGAAGGGGTCCTTGCCATAAGTGATGCTGTCATGTCGTTAGCTGGGATCTTGCGAGAAGACAAGAGAGAAAGAGAGGAAGGAATTTCTAAAAAATAAATAAAAAAATAAAGGCAACAATAACAGAAAACAGAGCAAACCTACCAGTCATTCTCATCCGTCCACAAATGATGCCCTGCAGCCAGGGAGCCATTATCCGCTACATAAAAGTCAGTCTCTCGTCAACTCCAAACAGCCTCCTCTGCTCTGCTTCTTCCCCTTCTTCATCATAAAAAAATCAAGCCGCCTCCTCATGGCCAGCCAGTCATGACACCCTCCCCCCCCTCCCCTCCCCTGGACCTCACTCAACAGATCAAAAAAAGCACACTGCACACGCACAACTCACTTGTATAAGCAACACCACACCCAACCCATAAACAATCCAAATTCGGTATCCTCTTCGTCGCCTCCCTCGCACTCTTTCCAAACTCTACCCTCCCCTTGTCCACCACGCCACCCGCCCACGCCGCACAGCGCAAATCCCTTCCAGGCACGGCGGCGTCTTCCCCCTCCGTCTCGCGCCGCAGCAAATTCCCACAGACCAAGTCCCTCCCCAGAGCATGTCTCTTGATGTGACGCTTCAAAGTTTGGGCTTTTTTGCGCGCAGCATCCCGGGAGAGGTCCTCGCCGCGGCGCTTCTTGACAGAGTCGGCTGACCAGGGTGCTTGGGAGGGGGCGGTGTGGGAGTTTTCGATTTTGAAGTATTTCTTGCGGGTGGTGTCTGCGGGGATGTCAGTATGAGTCGTGACGGATAGAGGCAAGGAGACATTGAGAATAGGGGAGGTAAGGTCTGTGTAGGAGGGCGTTTGTACCGTAGTAGTATCCCGGGATTTCCAGCATTGTGTTTTGGTTTTCTTTGAATGCAGACTTCTTTCGTTGATTTGGGTGAGATGTTTGCTTTTGCTCTGGTGGGTGTGGTGGCTTCAAACTTTCAAAGTTTGGGCCTTTTTGATCACGTTTTGCTCTCTCTCGTTTTTCGTTCTTCGTTTGCGCTCTTGGTTTTGCCTGTTTTCCTTCTTGCTTTCTCCTGGCCTCCCTCTTCCTTCTGACACTTCCCCTTTGTAGATTCTTCTCTTCTCCTATTATTGTTTTTTGGCCTTTCTCTTACTATTCGTTTCACTCAATCTCACAAGTCCTTTCCTTACTTCGATTCTTTTGAACTCTTCTCGGGCCCCCACTATGTATTCAACATGCTGTGCAGTGCGCGTGAACGGACGTCACTGACGTGTCCGGGTCACGTGACTCGCGCCGCGCCGTTCCCCCCGTATCACGATTCACGACGTCACTTGCTGTAGACCCCCCTCGTAGTTGTCAGATTGAGCACGTAATCTTATTGGAAATGAAAATGTGAAGAATTCGGTGCATTGATTTCTTCTGTTGTAAAGTCCAAGTTTAAGTCAACTGGCCTCAGCCAAGAGGCCCAAGACTCCACCTAAAGTAGAAAATAGTTCGTGGATTAGGTACTTCGCCCATGCTTGCGTATAGTATCGTATATGCGGTACTTGTTGACGTGTCGCATCCGCAGAACAAGGAAACGGGACACAGAGGCGCGAACGCTAGGACTAGAGTGAGAGGGACGATATACAGAAGATGGAAGCAGGATAGGGGCAGGTGCCCAAGAAGTATAATGACGAGAGAAGGAAACTCGATAGATTAGAGGGACAAGACAAAAGCCGAAAGAGCAAGGAAGAGATTGAACAATAGAACAGGGACCAGACAAGAGTCAAAAGTGGAAATAGTAAAAAAGCGTGACAGCTTCGCAGCGATGATTTCACATACATAGGTACTCCGTACGCAGGTGCTCAGCGGCATGCGTATGTACCTAAGCCACATGATATGTACGTACATACAATTTTAGACACTGTGTGCTGATTGCTCACTTATCGTTAACACGTCATTATTATTATTTTTACTTTATTCATTAGGTGTCTAAAGACGGTATCTCTAAGAAACAAGAAAGGTTGCTCCCTCATCCACGCCAGAACGCGTAATGCTTGCGTTTTCAAAACTCGTACAATGCAAAGGTTTAAACATGAAAGCGACAGAGCAGGCGCGAGGCCGTGCGGGTATGTAGTGAAGCCCCCCTCTAAATTTAAGCAGACTTTTCGTGCTGGGTGGAAACGCGCTGAAGGGAAACGACTGCACGAACTGTTAGTCATGGACTCATAGGTATCATGGAGATGTGGAAGGGATACATACCAAAGTCTTCCAGCGATCGCTGCTTCTGGTCCTTCTTGGGGGACTTGCCGTGCATCAGATTATCGAAGCCAGCACTGCCCTGCATGAGGTAGTACAGACCGCCCATGACGGCAAAGATACCGAAGGAGAAAATCCAGATACGGACAACAGCGACGATGGAGGTCTGGATGTTGTGGACGAACCATCCGAAAAGACAGAAAAAGGTAGCAATGATATCGACGACCAGAATGGCGCCAGACAGCTGCCACGAGGGAATCGATGACCAGAAAGGACCGTTGGCACGGGTGATGAAGATCAGCCAGTTCTCAGTGAGAGAGATCTCAAGGAAGAGAACGGGGTCCATGTTACCAAAGTTCTGCACGATACCACCGTTCTCGCCACCGGCGAACATGGTGGTGAGAGCAATCCAGGTACCGACAGCCAGAACGACACCGAGGAGCACAGACATACCCCAGAGCTTGGGCAGATTCCACTTGACGGGAGTCTGGGAAAAGGGAGCGTTGTCGTAAGCAATAGCGAGGGTGGCAATATCGGCGAAAATAGCAATGAAGACGACGAGCTGAAGGTTCAGCACGCGGTTCAGGATAGCGATCCAGAGACCAAGGAAGATCTCCATGTGCAGAGACAAGGCGATACGGTAGACGACATAGGCGTACATGCGGTGGAAAATCTGTCGAGACGTCTTGAGAGCGTCAATGATGGCACCGAGACCGGGGGCAAGGAAGACAATGTCGGCAGCGGAACGAGCGGCGTCAGAGGCACCTTCGACAGCGATACCGGTATCAGCCTTCTTCAGTGAGGGAGCGTCGTTGACACCGTCACCAGTCATGGCAACGAGGTAGCCACGCTGCTGCAGAATCTCGACGACAGAGTACTTGTGCTGGGGGAAGACTTCGGCGAAACCATCGGCAGCCTCAACGAAATCATACACCTCGGAACCAGGCATGTCACCGCCACCACCGAGACCGAGACGCTCAGCGTTGTAGACGTTGGTACCAAGACCGAGCTGGCGGGAGGTCTCACGAGCAATACCGACGGCGTCACCAGTCAACATCTTGATGGACAGACCGAGTTGCTTGGCTTCGTTAATGGTGCGAGCGGTATCGTGACGAGGAGGGTCAGAGCAAGGCATTATTCCAAGAATTTCCCAGGCACCCTCACCGCGCTTGCGGGCAACACCGAGAGAACGGAAACCACGGGTAGCAAACTCGGCAACACAGTTCTTGTAAGCCTTGTCAACAGCCTCGGGGATGGGGTGGTCTTCCTCGACAGTCTTGAGAACGAAAAGAGGAGCACCCTTGACGCAGGTAATACGCTCGCCCTGGGGAGACTCGACGAGAGCCTGAACCTTCTTGGAGACGGGGTCGAAGGGGTGGAAGTCAAGGACCTTGTACTTGGAGAGCACAGACTTGGCGCGGGGGTAGAACTTGAGGGCCTTGAGGAAAGCCTTGTCGATGGCATCAATACCCTTCTTCTTGCGGGAAGCAGCGAGACAGGCAGTCAGCATCAGGTCGTCGGGGTCAACGCCCTGGACGGTGTAGGGCTCGGAAAGAGAGAGCTTGTTCTTGGTCAGGGTACCAGTCTTGTCAGAGCAAAGAATCTCGACACCAGCCAGTGACTCAATGGCAGACAGCTTCTGGACAATGGCCTGCTTCTTGGCAAGGTAGGCAGCACCGACAGCCATGGTGGTGGTGACAACGGCAGGAAGACCGACGGGGACACCGACAATGGTGATGGCCAGGGTGAAGGTGAGGATTTCGACGATGCCGTTGGAGCGGTAGAAAGACGAGATCCAGACAACCAAGAGAGTGACGATGACAAGAATCAGCAAAACAGTACCGATACCGTTGAGAACCTCAGTGAAGTGACCAGTGCCACCAGCGGACTGGGACACCAGGGCAGCAGCACGACCGACAAAGGTGTTGTCACCAGTAGCAGTGACGACCACAAAGGCCTCACCACGCTTGACGGCGGAGGAAGCATAGCAGTTGTCGCCCTTGTGCTTGTCGACGGCGAGCGATTCACCAGTGATGGCAGACTGATCGACCTGGAGGAAAGCATCTTCGGTGACGATGCGACCATCGGCGGGAATAATAGTACCTTCCTCAACCTGGAGAATATCACCGGGAACAACCTCGGGGGCCTCAATCTCCTTGAGAGTGCCGTCACGGAGAACAACGGCCTTGAGGGCAAGAGTCTTCTTCAATTCTTCGACAATGGATCCGGCCTGGAATTCTTGGATGAAACCGACGGCGGCGTTGAGCAACAGGAGACCACAGATGACACCGAAATCAACCCAATCCTGGAGACCGGCAGCCAAGACAGCAGCAGCCTACAAAAGAAACCCTGGTTAGCGCACAGTCGTTACAAATAAACTGATGTAGTGCTGAATGAAAGAGACAACGTAAAACGATTTGATGCGGAGTGGATCGGATGTGCACTGCGCGTCAAATTGCGACCGGCTGGTTGCAGCAGGATGCGCTAAAGAGGCTCTGTGGGTCTCGGCAGAAAGCGACGTCCCGAGAAAGGAGTTCTCCCCGACAAGTCTCGAACTGGCCTCGGCCGCTCGCTCTCCGTGCCGCCATGACAACCGAGTCAGCTGGCAATCCCATGCTCCCGCGCATCCGTCCGTCGTCAAGACAACATCTCGAGATATGCGCGGGGCTTCGGGACGCGAGGTCCGCAATTGTATGAGCGTCTTCGCGTCCGAGGGGTGATCGGCTGAATCAGGTCGCCCATCTTACTCGTGCTCCACTCCGCGTCCAACTGGTTTCGGCCAGTGTGAGGAGCCAATTGCTTGCGGTCCACCACAGATTGGGTGGAGCATGCAATTTGCGGAGAACGCAAGCCAGCAAGGAAAAATGGCGCGCGAAAAGAAGACAGAGAGGGCAAAAAACAATGGCCATGGGGTCGCTCTTGCGTGGCTGCAAGCGTACTGCCAAGAACTGGCAGCCCGATTTGCACCTTGGGCCTATGACCAGGCGAGTACATGACGGGAATAGGAGAAGGGAGGCGTCGCGATCGGCGTCTTTGCAGCCATTTGACAATGGATTGCGCAAAGATGACCGAGACAGGGCGGAAAACGTGACAACTCCATTTGCATCTCGCAATGTAGGAGAGACTGGCCGCCGGAAAAAAAAAAGAAATTGATACAGCAAAAAAATGTGAAAGTGGTAGATGGAGAAAAACAGCAAAAAATTGCGCACATGGGCGCGGATCAAAGACTCACCTCCATGACGAACTGGATAGGACCAATGAAGTAGGACAGGAACTTGAGAATCAAATTCTCCTTCTCTTCCTTCATCTGATTGAGACCGTACTTGCGGCGACGGGCAGTGACCTCGGACTCGGTCAAACCAACACGGCTGTCAGTCTGAAGCATTTCCTCGGGGACAACGCGGCCACCACCAGGGGCGCCTTCCTCTTCCTCCTCTTCAAAGGCATCGTGGCCATCTTGTGACTCGAGATCCTCGATCAAGGCGTCAATGTCCTCATCTTCATCGTCGTCATCGACAGCGGAAACCTTCTTGGGGGCGTTCTCAGCAGGAGCTTGCTGGCGGGACTTTTCGTCGAATTGTCCAGACTCAATGTTGGTGTCGAGCGCAGGTGCGCCGACTTTGTTGTCCGCCATTGAGGGGTCGGGTGAACTATGACAGTTCAAAGTCCGGAGATTTCTGATGTGTTTTTGATCTTTCTAGGATGGAGATGCAAAATACTGTTGTTCTTCTCTAGGTTTTGGCGGGAAAAGATGATTTGTCGCGGCGGCGCTAATTGGGAGCAATAGCAAAATTACCCCAGGGGCCAGAGAGAAAGCGAAGGTTGAAACCAGAGGAGTGGAGAGGAGGGGGAGGGGGATTAGGAAGAAGGATAAGTGTCGAAGCACCACACGAGGGAGAGGGGATGGTCACTTAAGGGCAACGCATTCGTGGGTGTCGGGGGAAGAAGGAGAAAAAAAAGTGAGGGCTTGGGGAATGGGTGGGAGGACTATTTCAATGAAAGTGTCTTTTTCCCTTAGCTTCGGATTGGGAAGGGAAAGCAACAAGCAGCGAACCCACTTTCTGTTTCCCACGAGTACTCTGTACTAGTCTGTACAGTCCAAGTCAGACCAATTCAGACCAAGTACCAAGTCAGTCCGTCCAGTCCGTCCAGTCCACGCCAGCCGCGGCCACCACCAGCCCAGGCCCATGGGGCACCCGCAAAAATTCTGCAATCACGCATCCATCACGCATCCCCATCCCCATCCCCATCTTCCATCTCGCCGTCCCCCATCTTGCCATCGTCATCCAGACCGGCGAGCCGCGAGCCGCGAGCCGTGGGAACCGTGGAAACCGCCCAGACCGTCCAGGCCCTGCAGCGCTGCAGATGGTTCCCCCAATGGACAGGGCAGCGGCTCGCTGGCAAAGAATGGACTGTCCAGGGCTTTTGCGGGCGGCCCTGGCTGGCTTCGGCGGTCTCTCGTCTGCTCAGTGCTCGCGCTGTGCGTCTGCTGGGGCCGCACCCCCACCCCCGTCCAATCAGCGATAGACTCACACACGAAAACAAAGTCGCTCATACTCCGTACTCCGTGCATAGGTGGCTGACTACCCAAATTACTACCGCGACGCCCAGTGCAGACACGCCGGCGGAGCAGCGAGGAACTCCGGCATACTAGTTGGCTTATGCCTTGCGTCAAGTCACTCCGGAGTTCTTTCTTGCAGCAATAGCAGCGGCAACCTGGGGGCGTCTCCCGAGTCATCTCGAGAGCAGAATAAAGTACCTAGGAGCCGAAACAAGCCAATGAGAATTGTATAAAAAGAAGAGAAAAATGGAAAAAGTAAAAAAAAAGCCATCCCTGTACATCGGGCCAGGCCTCGTTTGGTTGCCAGGCACCGCACCAGAAAAAGACAGTCATCGAGGGCAAGCCAATGGCCATACCTATCTCTCGCGTGATGGCTTGCTTTTTGGTTTTGGCCCGTCGACGACACATTCAGCGCGCAACGCTGGGGGAAGGAAAATCAACAAGGCCTCTGCGCCTATTCCGCCTATTAGTTGCGCCGAGCAAGAGCCAGATTAGACGTACTTTACCGGGGTGGTGTCGCAGGCGACAATCATCCCGGAGCGTGCATTGTTGACAGAGATTGGAGGGCTCGAGGAAAACGCAGTGTTGTGCTTTGGGCCTTTGGCACTTTGGAGACCGACGGACAGTACGAATTGGGCGACAGACTGCACAGTGCACAGTGCACAGTGCACGTGTTCGCTGTGGTGCAGTGTTCTTGGTTGTAAAACTTGTGGTTATCATCTGGTGGCTTGTCCTGTCAATCTTTGGGCGCCGTCCACGCCAAGCTCTAGTGCGCTCCAGGTACGGAAGCGGACGAGATGGCATTGCTTCGATGGAACCCAAAAAGCGAGCCTCGACCCAAGCCGCTAGAGACGCCAGCAAAGACGCCAGCGTAGGGACGCCAAGCCAGCTCAGAGAACGCCGATGCGAAGGCAAGTCGATGCCTTCGACTCCAGAAGGCGTCAAGCCCGCCCACGGGTCTACTCCGTACGTCGCGAGGGCAGAGAGGAGACGATCTGGCGGTGGGAATACTTGTCCCAGGACCAAACGCCGCTTGTCAATGGGCTCCCCCATATCGCGCATTCTCGCTTTTCGCGCCCCCTTCACCGTTTCGTCAACCTGGCGCAGATCCCGCAACCTCCGACTTTGGGCCGTGATCCCTCGTTCCTTTCCTGCTTCCTTTTCCAAATACTCAGCTTTTCCAGATACTCGTCTTCTCCTTCGGCATTACTGCGTAGCAATCCTGTTCTCTTCGTCGCCCTTTGTTTTGGCATTGGCACTGCATAACGATCCTGTCTTGCTCGTTACCCAACCCGCCCCCCGTTCCGTCAAGCAGAGCCAACCCGCCATTATGCACGAGAGGGGGGCCAAACCCCGTGGGGGACCACACAGGCTGCCCTTGCCGAAAGGCCACGGATGCTGGAGAAGGTCGGGCAAAATACGGAGTACGGGAGCATGGATCCAAATGTGGGAAGACAAAGACAAGCTTGGCGAGGATGAAATCAAGGGGAGGAAGACGCCAATCTCGTTTTCCGGTCAACGGGGTTTGTGCTGTGGAAATAAAATGCCGGACCGGAACAGGGCGGCCTATCCCACACGGCTTCTACGTCCTTCGATGCGTGCTTCTTTGCGTCGTACGTCGGGCAAATCTCTGTGCAATGTGTGCATGCATTGTGCCTGCATACAAAGTAGGTGCCTACGTACTCCGTACGGAGTACATATGTATGTATGTATGTAGTACGGAGTAGTACTTCTCGTAATAAGCTGTAGCCTGTGCCTTACTCCGTACATTGGAGGTTGCAATGCTATACCGCTTGCAGGAAAGTAATGCCACGTTATGCGAAGCACAAGATAAGGTGTGCCTAGGTATCAAGTGGTCTGCAATTTCAACACCAAAGCGCTCCGTACTCCGTACAGCTTAATCGAGCCATCACGATGCACGTGATCGCATGACGAGCCCCCAGGAGCGATCCGTCAAATCTTGCGCCCTTTTTTTCATCTCGTCATGCGAGGTTGTGCCCCAGACGAGCACGCTTCTCCAGGTTGCCCAGGGCATGGCACGGCAGGGCAGGTAAATCAGGGTCCAGATTTTCTGGGGGAAGCAGCCTAGGTACTCCAGACTTTTATTCGTATGGTCAATGTCGGAGAAGCGGGATGCTAGATCCGCGATGTACGGAGTAGAGGCGCGATGGTGAGGGATGCATGTACGTCTTGTAAGGGCGGGGTGGTGATATTCCGTGTTGTCGTGATTCGTCCAAGCGATGGGATATCTTGCCTTCCCTTGGCTTGTGTGCCACTGAGCTCGATTGCTGACCTGCTTGACTCTGCTGGACTGCTTGACCGCTGAACTTCTTGACCTGGCAGCTTGCTACGACGGCTCAAAATCTACTCACCGATCTTCAAGTTGCATAAATATCCCCCTCACCAACACCACCCAAGTTCCAACCTCGCGTGCTGTCTCAAAGAAGGCGTCACACGGCCCCGAATTAAGGTTTCCCTCCCGGGCTCGTTCCTGCCTCGGAAACCCATTTAGACTTGGCCAAAGGCCCAAAGCTAAGCCGCCTTCGTCCGAAAAAAGGATTGTGTGCGACTTGCAGCCGACAAGGCACCCCCATCTCCCCATCGGCGTCGTTCGTTGCCGACACAAGAAGTCTCACAACTTCTACTCCGTACATATGTACTCGATGCCCCCACGTGACGTCAGTTGCAAATCGCACTCTGTCGCGTCAATTTCTCGGTCAGCGGGTGGCATTTGCCGCCAAAAAGGAGCCCCCTCCCCTCAATTGCTAAAATGCCGGGGAGGGAGAGGGGGGCCTTCGATAAGACGCAGGTACGTGACAAGGAAGTTCTACGGAGTAGCGAAGAAGAAGGGGCTTGCCGAGTTATCGTCTTCCGCAAGCGGACTTTGTGTGATTTTACCCGCGCGAAGATGAATGGAATTGAGCCGAGGGGAGGAGCCTGGAGGGGAACGAGCCAGATCGCGGCCCAGGGCCAACAAAATGAGGCGCCACAAATGCCGCCGGAATCCAAGTCCCTGCTTCCAATCCCCCATGTTCTATCTGTTGATTGGTCACTCTATTTGGTGCCAGTTGGTGCTTATTGGTTCCCCAATTGGTGTCGAACTTGGTGTCGAGACTCGATGGGGGGCTTCTCTGGAAAGCACTGTGTGCCACACGGCGCCGAATCCCAAGCCGAAATGCACGGAGCTGTCAGATAAACTTGCAATCCCATTGGCTTGGTTGATCTCCCATCCCCGCCCCGCGCACACCCTTCCCCACCGTCACCTTGGAGAGGTATCGAGCCTTGCTGCGTTGGATCAACGCCTTTTCGCTGCCTTGTTGTCCTTCTTGTCGTTGTCGCGCAATTACCCCTGGTTCTTTTGCCGGGCCATTCT
This sequence comes from Claviceps quebecensis, assembly GCA_004016085.1. Taxonomy (NCBI): domain Eukaryota; kingdom Fungi; phylum Ascomycota; class Sordariomycetes; order Hypocreales; family Clavicipitaceae; genus Claviceps; species Claviceps quebecensis. The sequence continues at coordinate 12,386 of QEQW01000555.1, forward strand.
CCGCGACGCACTACGCAGCCCTGACAGGAAGTACGGAGTATGTACATATGTACATGTAAGTTGTAACTACCTACCTACGAATCATCACAGTATACATATGTACGGGGAAGAAGAGCTGGAGCTCGTTAATAACGAAAGGCGCAATGTTTGTTTGTGTGGTTACAACTTACCACTGTTTTGTCAGGACTTCAGGGCAGCCGAGCCCGAGCCTTGGCACAGGGTACACAGGGGAGAATTCGCCGCCTTTCTCCATTCTTTCAGGGCGCCGGGAAGCAGTTCTCCAGGCTGTTGGACATGTCAAACCTAACCTGTCAAATTGTCAAGAACCTGTCAATTTGTCCAACCTGACAAGCCTGCCAATGTCCTCAATGCTGTCAGACCCGCCAGAAGTTAGAACCGACAACACCAGACGAAAAAAGTCGCCTTCGCCACATGGCACAACTTACGGAGTACCTATATACAAGTCTCGAGCGAAGCAACATCCAACAAGTTCGGCCCGCCCAGCACAACACGGACGGCGGCAGACACGCCAACCTGGTCCTTGAATGTGGGTGCGATGCCATATCCCCAGCTTCTCCTACGTCATAACTTTGTAGGAATGGCGGCCCCCCTTGAAGATTTCCTGCATTCCCCCAGACCATGCCGCATTTTTCGCACCCAGCCAATGAGAATCTTTATGCCTTCCATGGTCGCTTCTACGGTGTACTCCGTATGTACTCCGTATCTAGGTACATTCTACGGAGTACAGTAGGTAGTATCTACGGAGTACCTAGGTACGTATTACGTACCTAGGTACCTACTCCGTACATGGTACTGCGTACATAGCACTCCGACCATGTGATTTGCCCACCAAACCCGCCAGCCGGCCCGGGGGTGTTCTAGGATGATGATCTGGCCGCCCGCCTTTTTCGCCTTGGCGCATTGTACAAGGGTGGCATCTGATCTGCCAGCAGGAAAAAACACATGTCTACGGCCACCACAAGGCCTACGGAGTACGAATGTCCGTAGAAGCGGACTTGGCTTGGACTGACTGATTATGAACGAGAGCCTCTTTTGTCCTTATTTTTTTGTCTTGTTTTCTTATTTTATAGTTTATTATTGCTTTCTTTTTTTTTTTGGCAGGCGGATGTCAGTCCCCCGGCTTCATTTGTGGAGAACGTGGAGATGTTCCTTGATCAGTGATGAACGATGCGTCTTTTTTTCCTTGGCTCCCCTTTCTAGCGGCAAGGCCCTTTCTAGCGGGCACACGCTGCACGAACTGGGTTTCTCCCCAATCATGATGGGGCAGCGTAGGTACTCCGTAAAGGCGACCCTGCATGATGGCAATTTACATTCCGCAACAGGCGGCATTGGGAAATGAATCGTGTTCTGATGTGATGATCGCTCGCTTCAGCCTTTTTGGCCAGAGCTGAGTTTGTGGCACATGGTCGGCTCGCCTTACGGAGTAGGTATTCGTGTGTAGGTACATACCTATCGATACGCCAGCAATCGTGGTCGCAGAACCTTTTGTCTCCCGGTGTCGGTCCCAGGGCTTGGAATTTGGCGCTGTCGTCATAATTGTCGGTCGCTTGCTACGGCAGTGGCCCCGGGTGGGCATGGTCTGGTTCGTATTTCACCGCAGGAGCACGTACCTAGGTAAATATTGAAGTTGTGACTTTGTGCTCACTGCTGTCACTTGTAAGTTGTGAAGTTGTGATTCGTGAATGCTGCGCAAATTGGCACCGACCTGATGAGCGTTCCAGAACAGTCCACTTTATTCCTCACCAAAAGAACTGCTGGCATCGTCGTCGTCTGTTTGAGCTCGCTATTGAAATTTGAGGCATTTCAGGTGACCTGTTGTGTTCTGTTGTTCAATCTTATTTTAACTTGCCCCTTTGAGACGAATACCTATGTGCAGTGGAGTGGCCCTTGCCTAGACCCAAACGACACATGTTCCAGGCACCAACTTCAAAGGCCATGGCGCTCAAACTCCCCGGTTTCAAAACACACAAGACCTTTGTATGTACGGATACAGATACAGGGTATGTATGTACCCAGGCTTTCTAAAATAAACGCATCCGAGACAAGACACAAGAGAGACACGACAGTGGTCAAATTGTCGATTTGCCGACCCCTTCGCCTTCATCGAGATTGCTCCAGGGTTTGTGCGCCGTCGCGGTCTCCGTAGAAATCGTGGACCTGTGTTCACTGTTCAGACGACAAACATGCACTGTCGCATCGCATCGTGCAAAATATACATACATACGTAGTCGCGCCAAGAAAGGGTTCGGATCTCGTCTTTTCGTCTTACAGGTTGCGCCGTATGTTCGGAGTGGGTAGTACACAACTATCATTGCTTGTGGCTGGCTTAACTGAAAAATTAACCTCAAATCTCATATCCAATTGCGTTTTCTGGACTTCCAGAAGCATGTGCGATCTACATACGTATGTACATACCTGTAATTTGTAAACTCTAATGTACCTACTCCGTACGGAGACATGTACCTACTGCATATCATCAGACCTGCGCTTCATTTACCTGCAGGGACTTTGAAGAACAATCCCCTCTTCTGAAAGACGCCTCTTTACTCTTTAGGTTTTTGCGCGCCAAGCTGCATAATAAGCCGCACCATTGTTACTGTTACACACGAGACCAAACGCGAAAAAAAAACGTAAAAATGCAAAACAAACCAGCACAATACTGAGGTCCCATGTCCCGCCGACAAGCTCCGACTCGGATGAGACATGTGTTTGAACTTTGGGCCCCCCGGGAGGCTGGCAGGCTGGAGCCCATCATCAGCCGTTCCTCGTGCAACTGCAACGAGGCCCGGCCGATAACATGCATGGCCGCGCGGGAGCTAGTTGCATACACAAGGTAGCAAGCTTTTCCAGAAGTGCCAGTCGGGAACACAGTCGTCAGTATGGCGATGCTAGCTTCTTGGCGGAAGGGCTCGAGGAGGCATGTGGTCGATTTCGTAGCTCCCCATAGGTATCACATGTATCATATGTACTCTCCGTATGGATGTGAACTACCGGGACCGGACAGGTGGGGGGATTGGGTGCAACATGGAGGGTTTTAACTTTTGTATGTAGCATTTGTCCTCAGGTGCTGCTTACTGCTCAACGTCTCACGAGTCACTCGTGTTCTCCGTCTACGGAGCATGCAAGTTACGTGGCCTCTCTGCGAAGCGAGGGGACGGGTGGTCAGATTCACTGGTCACGACTCACTGGTCACGACTCACTGGTCAATGTAATTGTACGGTGTACCTGATAAGCAGAGGAACATGGACATGGAGCGAGAGACTTCGAAGTTCGAAGAGAGGAAGAGCGCAAAGTGGTCGCGTTGGTTTGACAGGTCAGTGAGTGGGCCTCTCACACAGGAATACTGGATTTTAAGAACAGGATCAACGGATCAGTTCAGTACAGGCTCGACTTGGCTTTATCTTTCATTCTGTTAGACCTACATACCTATTACCAAGTCTAGGCCGTACGAAAATGTAATAAACAAACAGACGACGTCGCCCACCGCCTTCAATCAAAGACAACAAATGTCAAAATAGCATATCCCGGCGCCATCATAGCGCAATTGTAGCGCCATCGTAGCGCCGTGGCAGCGCCGTGGCTGCATTTACGCTTCGAAACCACAACCATGGCGCCGGGAAGGATGTCGGCGATGTGTAAAAACTAAAAAGGAAGTGCGTGTCCTGAATCTACCTATACGTAGGCCACCTAAATAATAAGTGATATCTGGGCGGTGTCGACGGCTCGTCATGCCGACTTTGTATAACTATGCCTGGGTGCGTATGAGGCATGTGTCCTTCTCTCCCCGAGTCCCGCGGCCTCGAAAGGCGCTCGAAAGGCGCAGCCTTGTTTTCACTGCGTATCTTTGCGTTCGGGGTTCCTGAAATTTCTTCCATCTTATCTTTAAATCTAATGCCTCCTCCTCACAAGGGCATTCCCCAATGCCCATCCGCCCACGATCCATCCGAGCAACTGATCTGGGTGGCTGGGTTCCAGTCCACCCAGTTAGTCACCCTCACCAGTTTCCATCTCTGTCATCCACGTTGCCAAGTCGCCAGTCTCGAAAGTTGCCTATTCCTGAGTCACGAGTTGCTACCTACACACATACTCCGTAGTTACAACTTACCAACACCTACATATCAGTGTTGTAACTTGTTGCCCGTTTCCAGTTGCCAGTCGCATTTTCCACATCCCTCCTTATTCCCGTCCCGGACTCTCCACCGAACCGGCTTACGGACACCCACCCGGAAGCGCGATCCGTGCTCCGTCGGACTTTATCAACCGGAATTTTTCGCAATTTTTTCCTTGACGCATTACGGAGTATGTATATTCTTACTTCGTGTTTTATCTTAGGTGTTCTGGTCTCCTCGTCCTCGGTGCCTCTCTCGGTCCCGGCTTATCGCGACCGTCGTTCGGCAGACCCTATCCGTGTGGAGTTTTGGATTGTGGGCGGAAGGCTTCTCGGAAATTGAAAACCTCTCTTTTGGGACGTTGCCCGGCTTTTAAGATACCTATCGGTTGGGCGGGCCTGTAAGTTGTAACTACCTAAGGTCAGAGGTTTCCGGACTTCCTATGCCGAAACTGTTTGGCCTGGCTGCTGGAGTGGACGGGGTTGCGTCATGCTGGGGAGCGGGTTCCTGAAGCCGCTCGATCCGAGCGGTATGGCTCCCAAGGCCCAGTTGGTGTTGGATCATGCATTCTATGCATTCTCGGATCGAAGCGGCATTTGTCCGTGAATGTTTACCCGCTGTATGTACGGAGTAGTATGTAAAGAGTTTTAGGAGTTGGGTTGTCTGTGCCTGGCCTGACTAGTCCTTTTAGAAAAGGGGTAAGTATATACTCCGTACGTAGTAGTGTCTGCCGAGGCTCGGAGCCGGGGTTCTCACTTCCACTGGTTGATATGTAATGCTGCAACTTGCGTCATGTCACGGGAGGTGCGATTTGCTTGCTTTAATGCTTCGTAGCGCTGCAAGGTTGTGCCGCGGGGTTTGGAAATTCTCGTGACAACACAATGAACGCATGCACAGGTCATGTATACGACATGTACATACTCCGTTACTCGGCGTCATCAAGTAAAACTACCACGTGTATGGCACTAGATACCGAACAAGGCAACACTCGGCAGACTACGTAACCCTCCAGGCTTCTTTCATACCAACAGCCCAGTGTTCACCTCACGCAACTACACAAGACCATCCAAACTAAAAGCTTCTCCTTTCAAGATTGAAAATAAAAGTTTCAATAATCTCGCAAAGCTAGCACTACACCGCCGATCCCACGAACCCCGTCACGCAAGCCGCAAACGATAACAGGCAGAGGCGTATGCAAATTCCCCATACACAACCGCAAAAGCGCACGATGACCAACAAAAATATGCAGGTAGGAAGAAAATTGAAAAACGTCATCCGAGTCTCGTGAGTCACCCACCCCAGACAACATTGAATAGACGCCCACCCAATATCTGAGTTCTCCATGCAGTCATGAACATTCTATTCCTAGGCATCAATACATCCGCCTCCCCGCCAAATTGATTCATATCGAGAGATGGAAAAGCGCAAGGTCAGTAAAACCTAATGGGCCAGGAAACAAGACAGGTATAATAATAAGAGAAAAAACACCACCCAAAAAGTTACGCGCACATCACATCATGACGTGATTATCTAGCGAGCACTGGGATCAGGAAATGAAAATCCGGCAGGAAAGTTGGGCATGCCGTTCGGTAACGTCCCAATACCAAAAGGAAAGGTCGTCATGGGTTGGCTGTTGCCGTAATCGGCGGCCTTGCGAGCAGGAGGTCCCTCTCGATTGCGGCGAGAATGCCCTCTGCTGGGCTCGTCTTCCTTGTTTCGCGTCGACTTGGGTCCATTGCTGCCGCCTTTGTCGGTCTGCATACGGCGACTGATGGCCTTTGAAGAGACACCGGCTCCGATTTCGATATCGGGCTCCTCGACGGAGAGGCCGCTCTCAATTGGTCGTCCTCCGCTGCCACCATAGGGAGCAGTTAGGATCCATTTTCGATCAGCCTCGGTGAGTTTGTGGATGGGAATCACGCTGACACCAGTAGCGTAGTCGCTGCAGTCTCGGGGTCCGAAACCAACTCCCCATCGAGTCTGGATCAGGTTGTGTTGTTAGCAAAGACAGCCATGAGAGAGAGCATTTTGAAGTGGGGGGGGGGGGGGGG
>QEQW01000556.1:0-18401 GCA_004016085.1 Claviceps quebecensis
GTACCTGTGCCTCAACACTTCGAGTTTCATTGGGTTTTTTTCCTTGCGTATTTCACAAAAACGCCTTTTCCAGCTCGTCCAGCGTCACGATGATGCTGAAAATTTCAGCAAGCGATTCTTGGAGGTCGCGCTCATCTCGCGTCTCTGTGAGCTTGACTTCCTAAGGGATTGAACGATGAGAATGTTGTTATGTGATGTGCGGCTTTCTGGGGGGGGCGCAAGTTCGAGGACTTTGCCGGTGGTACCATACCTCGTCAAGATTGATGGTCGCTGCAAACGTCGAGTTGGGGACATAGCTATGCGGCGTCGGCGCATATCCTTGTCGGGGGATCATGGCGGCGGATTGAGGTGGCGGCCCATTGAAGCTCGAGTTACCAAGACGGCGAAGAGCCAAGTGACATTGCGGGGGATGACGATGCCAGTCACGGACTCACGAGTCACGATGCAAGTTGCAGCTAGACCGGGGTATTGAGGCAGAATATGGACCCACCCTTCCACCGCCTGCCGTATCAGGAAGCGCCCTTCTATCGATAACACGACATGTGGAAAAATTTGGAAGCCAGAAAGCCAGAAAGCCAGAAAGCCAGCCAATCCGGGCATCCAGGAACATTACCAATTCTGTTCCCCAACGCGGTCCGCGAAAACAACTTTTTCTTTCTTAACACCACACGCAGTGGTGCGGAAGAAAGTCGCCAATCATGGGTCCCGTGAAGAAAAACCTCAAGGCTACCAAGAAATTCGAAAAGAACCACCTCCGCGGTGTGCTCGACAAGAGAAAGGACGTCGCCAAGATTAAGCAGCGCCAGCAGATCAAGGAAAAGAAAAAGAGCAAACATACCAAGGACTCTGAATTCTTTAAGAACAAGCCAGCCGAAGATGGAGCGGACTCCTCAAAAAAGCCCAGTGGCTTGTTCAGGAACAAAAAGAGCGGCGAGATGACTGTAGATGACTTTTTCCAAGGCGGATTCGACGACATCATCGAAAGCAAGGACGCCAAGACTGGCAAGGCTGGCAAAAAAAGAAAAAGGACCGGGCCTGTGGAGGACGCAGACGATGCCGAGACGAGCGATGATAGCGAATCTGGCGTGAAGTCCGGTCCAAAATCTAGTACCGGTAACGGCGAAGTTGACGACAGCAACGGTGAGGAGGAGGACGACGACGAAGGCGGTATGAGCAAAGAGACCATGGAAAAACTCGCAGAAAAAGATCCAGAGTTCTACAAGTTCTTGAAAGAAAACGACCCAGAAGCCCTGGATTTCGACGACAACGCCGACCTGGCCGAGGTGGATGAATTGAGCGCGGGCGAGGAAGACGATCAGAGCCAAGATGAACAGCCAAAGAAGAAGAGAAAGAAGGGCAAGACTACCAAAGAAGCAAAAGGAAAAGCAAAAGGTGAAGCCGAAGACGACGTGGATGTCGAGGAGGAGCCTTCTCAAGGTAACGAACTTACGCGGCCAACGGTGGCCAAGTGGCGCAAGGCCATCGAGGAGACCAATTCGCTGCGCGCTGCTCGACAGGTTGTTCTCGCGTTTCGGAGCGCCGCACACTTGAATGAGGAAGACGAGGATGGCGAGACACAGCAGCGATGGGCCATCAACAGCCCGGAGGTCTACAACGACATCTTGGTGCTCGCCCTGCGGCACATTCCGGTGGTGATGAACCACCATCTGCCCGTCAAGGAATCCGCCTCGGGTAAAGTCTACGTGCAGACCGAGACAAAGAAGTTCAAGACGCTCTCTCTGCTTCTAAAGTCCTACACCTCGTCCATCATGCACCTCCTCGGCACACTCTCCGATGACAAGACGCTGAAGCTGACTCTGTCATCCATTACGCCGATCCTTCCCTATCTCCTGTCGTTCAAGAAGCTCGTCAAGGCGTTAGCCAAAGCCGTAGTCAATTTCTGGGCACAGCCTGCCAGCTCAGAAACCACGCGGATTACAGCCTTTCTCGTGCTTCGCAAGCTCGTCATCATTGGCGACAAGGGTATCCGCGAAACCGCGCTCAAGGCCGTGTACCAGGGCCTTGTGCAAGGCTGCCGCGTCACCAACCACAATACCATCCAGGGTATCAACCTGATGAAGAACTCGGCCGCTGAGCTCTGGGGCATTGACCCGTCCGTCGGGTATACCACTGCTTTTACCTTTATCCGGCAGCTGGCCATTCATCTGCGCAACAGCATCGTCAACAACAAGAACGACTCGTTCCGCATGGTCTACAACTGGCAGTTCACCCACTCGCTCGACTTCTGGTCCTGCGTCCTCGCCGAGCACTGCTCCCCGCTTAAGGAGGCCGAAGCCGGAAAGGAGAACCAGCTCAAGCTACTCATCTACCCGCTCGTGCAAGTCACCCTCGGCGTGATCCGCCTGATCCCCACCGCCATCTACTTCCCGCTGCGATTCCACCTCGTCCGGTCTTTGCTGCGCACGTCACGCGCCACAGGCACCTACATCCCTCTGGCGTCATCGATCCTCGAAGTGCTCTCATCAGCGGAAATGAAGAAGCCCCCCAAGGCATCCACCCTAAAAGCCTTTGACTTTGCTGTCGCCTACAAGGCCCCCAAATCATACCTCCGCACGCGCGTCTTCCAAGACGGCATAGGCGAACAAGTTATAGAGCTTCTCGGCGAGTTCTTTCTCCTTTGGTCTACATCCATTGCGTTTCCCGAGCTCTCCCTCGCCGTCATCATCCAGCTCAAGCGCTGGATGAAGCAAGCCCGTTCCAAGAGCCAGGGCAACAAGAACGCCAAGCTCTTGTCACAGCTCGTCATCCTGGTGCAAAAGCTTGAGGCCAATGCCAAATTCATCGAGGGGCATCGCGCAAAAGTAGATTTTGCACCCAGGGACCGCACCCAAGTTGCTGCGTTCCTCAAGGACTTTGATGTGGCCAAGACGCCACTGGGGGCGTTTGTAGTTGCGCAGAGAAAGGTGAAGGAGGAAAGAACGAAGATGCTTGAGGACGCGCGGCGAGAGGATGAGCGGAAGAGGAAGGAGGAGAACGATGGAGGGTTGGAAGGGGAGGATGGGAGTGATGATGAGATGGAGGTGGATGAGGATGATGAGATGGAGGTAGATGAGGAGAATGAGGGCGACGAGGAGGATGAGGATGAGGATGAGGATGAGGATGATGATGATGAAGAGGAGGATGAGGATGAGAGTGATGAATGAGCATTGCCCTCTAAGTTAGTAATAGTCCATTTCTCACGGATACGATACCTTTTATAACTCCTTTTCGATTTTGAACAATGGCAAACACATCGCACGCACGCACAGGTCTCCGTGATGAAGCGCGCAAACCGTCAAAGGAACTATATCCCTTATACCGCCAGTGCAACAGCTCTGAATGACGAATAGGCCGAGGAGGAATGGGGGAAGGAAAGGTGATGAGACACCTGGTACTGCGCAAACTGCGAAGCCGCAATCATGTACATAGTACGGACTGCAAACTTGAAACGACAAACAGTAAGAGAGAACCATCTCATTCATCATGCTCAATGTATGTATACTACCTATGTACTCAGGCGCACGCACATCTAGCCATACAAGCAAAGTGTACCCAACAATCTCAAGAGCCCCTTTGGCTCATCAGCGCCATGCAAAACACACATATCCTGACTTTGCAATAACAAAACAGAAGAAGTAGGACGAAAAAGAATACAGCGGGCAAGAAATATAAAAGGAAAGAAAATGAAGAGAGAGAGAGAGAGACAAGTGAGAAGAAAGAGATGCCACAGAGAGGGCACGCGGGGCACGTAGATCACAAAATGCCTACGACAAAAATCATACAATCCACCACGCGGATCTTCGTTCCAAACACCGCTTGATGACCGCGCCGGGTCCCATGACCAGCTGCTTGCTCACTACCATTTTACGAGCAAAAAAAAGAATCAACCACAGAACAAACCTAAGAGAAGCAAGACAAGGCAAACCAAAAAAGAAAAAAAAAAGGTAAATAAGACAAACAAAACTCAGCGCGCAATCGCTCACGAGACAGGCAAGAACGCGAACAAAACCATAGAAGATCTTCCAAAGCTCCCCAGAATAAGGAAAAAAAAAGAAGAAGAGAGCAACTGACAACAGAAAAAGCAGAGAAGTGAGGAAGAAAAACGACAATAGAGAAAAAGAAGAAACAAGAGCGTGCGTCAACATGGATTCACTGGACCCATGAAAGGCAATTAGAAGAGATGGCCATGATCATCACACCTCCACACCCTCTCGCCACAGCGCAAATTGCTCATTCCCCCCTGTGACATCCCTCACCGTCATCCCCGTAATATTCAAAACCGTCATCTCAACCTCCTCCTCCGTCATGGCCTGCCCCGCAGCCTTTTGCCCCTCCAGGACATCATACAAGCTATAAATCTGATCATTCTTGACCTCCATGCGCTTCAGCAGCGTGCGGATCGATTCCGCCATGTGGAGTCTATCGCGACGGCCCGTGGCCTTGTCCTTGCCGTTGTACTCGGCTTGTAGGCGCGTGAGCTCAAGTTGCAGGTGCTCGGCTTCGTCCTCAAGGCCCTTGATCACCAGGGCCAGCGCGTAGCCGGGCGCCTGGGAGGGCCGCATCGTCAGGTCGTCTCCGGCGAGATCTCGGTCCGTTACGGGCACGGGACGCGGCACACTAACGCGCTTCTTGCCCGAGGCGGCTTCGGAGGAGGAGACGACTCCGCGGTGGGAGGTTATGCGCGTGCATACTATGCAGTTGCTGCAGCTGTGCTGGTATAGGCCATCGAGCACGCGTCGTGCATCTGTTGATAGGACAGGGCAGGACTCGGACTCGGGCTCGCTGGTGGATGCCTTTTTGTCGGTTGTCTTGTTGGTTTCGCTGGATTTGGCTTCCTTAAAGGTGAATTTTGGTTGTGCGAGTCGCGAAGCGCTCTCTCGACGAGACGTTTTGCTCTGTGTGGCTGTGGGAGCTGGGTCTTGGCTGTACAGCGGGAAGTTGCCATCTTTTATCGTAAAGTTGAGCGAGATGGCGGCATCTTGATTCGTGAAGTCCTCAGACTGGAATCCGCCCGTTGTTTCCTCGTTTTCGGTCGTCAGATCCAATTCTAGGGTTGGAGGTCCCTTGGCAGAACGGTGGCTAGTACCGGCCTGCGCCTGCTTACGCTTGCTACCCTTGTTGGCCATATTGTTACTGTTGGTATTGCTATTGCTGCTGTTCTTATTTCGAAGCGCTGATTTCTCGGGTATGTCAAAGGCGACGCCCTTGGACGCGGCTCGTGGTTTACTCCTAGATCGTTGTTCACTGCTGCTGGCCCGCCGAGTTGTGTGGCGGGCATCTTGCTCAGTTGTGAAGTCATGGGACGTCACCTCCGGCAGGATTGGCATATCCTCCATCTCGGTGGGCTCTTCGGCACGCGCCTCATTCTTCTCCTCATTCTTCTTGACAGTAATGTCGGGCACGAAAAAGGCAGACGTCATATTCTCCTCCGTTTCCTCCTCCACGCGTCTGGGGCCGTCGGCTTGGGACGGCGATCTACAGAGATCGAGTTGTTGCTTGAGAAAGAAGACTTCGTCCTTTACCTTCATATTTTCCTCATGCAGGTCATGAACGCTGCGCTCGAACCCCGCGTTCTCGCGACGTAGAAGCTTATTTTCATTAAAATACTTCTCATTGTGGCGAACCAGGGACGCATTATCTTCCCGAAGTGCCGACTTTTCCTGCGCAACCTTGTCAAGCTTGGTTCGAACTGTTTCTAAGTCTTCGCGCGCAGCATCCAGCTCGTGGTGGGCATCGTCAAGAGTTTCGCGAAGATTCTCATTGTCCACTGTCAACTTGTCATTCGCGGACCGAAGAGATTTGTTCTCAGTTGCAAGAGATCCATCCTCGTCACGCGCATTCTTGTTCTTAGTGCGCAGAGTATGAACTTCATCTCGCAGGCGCTTGTGCTCTTCATGGAGATTCTCGTTATCGGTTCGGAGAGACGAGTTATCGAGCTCGAGCGCATCGCGAGTATGTTTGAGCGAAATTAGGTCACGACGTAGAGTTTCGAGATCCTGGCGCATCTGCTCCGTGGACTCAAGCCGTTTCTGTGACGTGGACAGCTCCTTTTCTCTGACACCCAGTTTCCGGGTAAGCTTGCTGATGTCCTCACAAGCTTCCTGCAGCCTGGCAATGGCTCTGTCACGTTCATGTGCGATGGTTTCGCATTCGATCTTGTTGGTGCTCAGGTTTCGTGATGCTTCGTCCAGTCGAGCTTGCAGTGAAGCAATTTCCAATTCGAGCCCTAAGAGAAGAAAAAGGACATGTTAGTGGGACAGCACGAGGTAACTCCACGGCATCAAACTTACTCTTCTTTTGCGCCCTAAACTTCTCCTTCTCCTCGTGTCCGGCGTCGAATTTGCCATGGCGAATCTGAGCTTCGAGCCTTTCCACTTGAAGCTGCAGACCCTCTGCATATTCTTGCACCTTGTCATGCGCAGCCTGCAGCGAAACAATTTCTTCGCGGATCATGTCCATGGAGACGAAGATCTTTTCTTCGTCGTCTGGGACTTTCACGGCGTCGACGTGCGCATGCGCCCTCGCTGCGGGCCTTTCCTGGCTATCATGGACTTTGCCATGCTTCACAAAGATTGGAACGCCATTCTTCATGGAGCCGCTAAATTTGAGGGTTCCGGTAACGAAGTCGCCAAGGTGGGAGACGTCAGGCATGAAAAACGAGCGTACGTTCGACGCGTTATGACCCGGACTAGCCATGGAGACTGGGGATGGGGGCACAGCGGTCAAGCTGGACTTGGCTGAAGATGTATTGGGAGACTCCTGATTGGCACTCCTTGGGCTAAGAGATGCTCTCGGTTGGCGGTTGAGGGCGTTTCCTATTGATGAATGGGATTGCCGGGACGGTACAGGCTGGGCTGAACTGTGACTCTTTGAGAGAGGACTTTTGTATGGTTGTTGTTGGTGTCCTCCTGTACGATAATGTGAGTGAGGGCGAGCAGGTGAATGATCAAGAATGGACGACATGTCCGACTCATTGTCGACTCGAGCCTGCATTTCCGCACGCGTCTTGGCGGTTGCTGGCCAGATGTCCCGCGTAGAGTCATCCACTGTGAATTTAATATTCGTTCCAGATGGCTTATTCTCTCTCAGTGGCGACTTCCAAGGTCGAGTATCGGTAGTATCGGTGGCGTTGGCGTTATGACTATCTCCATTGACCATGGGCACGCTATTGGTGTTGTATTTTTTTGGTCGGGAAAAATGTTCCGGCCACTTTTGGTGAGCAGCGTCAAAGTTGACGGGTAGTTTCTTCTGGGCCCTGACTCGATCGATTTCTTGGTTGAGCCTTCGGGTCGATTCGCCGTCTGGGTCGGAGAACAGCGATGACATGGTGACGGTGCCGTGCGAGCCGGTGGAGGAGGGAGGAGAGTTGAAGGGATTTGCGCGGTTCGCATTCATTTCTCTAAGGATGCGCGAGCGATAGGGATGCAGAGCATCAGTTTCCATGGCGGAGCTACGCAAGGACACCGAAACACGCGGTGCCCGAGTCCGAGAAGCGACAACTGATGTTGGCGCAGGGCCAGGATTGCGAATATTTTGGACGCGGCGCGTATTCGATACGTGCGGCAAAGAGGCGCGTTGTGAGCTCGTCAGACGCGTAAAAGAAAATACAAGGGTACTGGCAAAGAATCGATGCTCTTCAAGGAAACCTTGCTCTTCTCAGTTCATGGCGAACTGGTTCTTGTGCTAAATCGAGAATGCTGACATGGAAGTTGTGGTAAGGGCAAGTTGATGAGAGCTGGAATCTGAATTCTGACGCTGTGTGGAAGTGGAGGAGGTACGTAGCAAACAGAAGTAAATTGATTTCTCCGCCGTGGCGCAGTCTGGTTGGTTGAGCGACTTGGCTTCGGACAAGAAAGTAAACAAACCAGACCAGACGGGAGCAGACCCACATAGCCATCAGCGGACCATACGGAGTACAGAGCGCCTACAGACTCCAAAGAGTAGACGCCGGCTGGTGCGGCTGGCCGCTAGTCAGTGGTGCCATCTATGATCTATGTAGTATACCTTTGATCTGTGCGCTGTGCGGCTGTGCCTGTGCCGTCCGCGCTACCTACCTACCTATTGACGGGTGTTGTGGATAAGACAGGTACCTAGGTACCTACCTATGTACCTCCTACCTACTCCGTATACGGAGTATTGTAATGTACCTACATCCTTTTTGTCCCTTATTCACTTCCTTCTTGAGGAGGGGTGCTTGGCCGGTTTCTTTGCCGTAGATGATGTCGCTAGTAGGACTCTTATGATACTCTTATACTGCAATTTGTCTTTTGAGTATTCTATAAATGTATTCGATTTGCGGAAGCAAACTCAATGCAGTAGGTGTCCTCGGATTTACGGCCAGACACCTTTTTGAGCTACTTCATCACGATGATCATCCTTGCGACAATTATGCTCGTCGCTCACGATCACTATCATCACGATGAATACTCACTCTCAAGATAACAAATTCTACGAGGACTATCCTATGATGACTATGCTTCCGACTATCTCCACGTCAAGCAATGAATCATATAGCTGCGACGTGGCGACGACTACTCAAAAAGGCACACCAATCCCACCATGATATGATTTCAAGGATAACACTATTCAAAGACGAATCGAAACAGATACAATCAAAACAATTACTTCAACAGATATACCTACAAACACTCCAATGACAGAATTCTCTCTGGGTTTCTCACGAGTCGAGACCCAGTTTAATCCAGATTGGATTCTGCGATTCCCAAGTTCCCAACAGAGCCCAACAGGTTTAAACAGCCAATCATAGCCATCATCCAGGTACCACGTAGAGTTTTGACGAAAACTCCGTACGATGAACATGCGGGAAAGCAAACGAAGACAATGGCTAGCCGTGATTCTGTGAGAAAGCCTCTGTGTGCGGCATCGGAAGCGGATCAGTCCCCCTCAAGCTTAGTGAATTGTAGGGCTTTTGTTAACTTCGTTGGACACAGGTGACACGACCTCCGAATGACAGTCGCAGGGACGCAAAGGACGTGTCGGGTCGTCCTATGACATTCGCACCGTCGTGTGAGCCAGAACAGCTGCCATGATATTCCTAGATTCTGAGATGAAGCCCGTGACCTACCTCTCCGTACAAGCCACACAGGTATGACCTTGCCGCCGTGTTGTTCGCAGCGAATGCTAGGTGGCGAGTGATTTCTGCGTTTATCACAGAGCGGCTGCTAGGTCGTACGAAGCTGCTAGACCATCCATCATCTGGAATCCTGGATGAAGATAAGGACACACGATCTTGCGCATCGTGGCGTGTAAGAATAAACAAAAGCATTGATGGCTCCGACAGCCTCCGAGGCTTGAGCCGAGTGGCTGCGGGTGGCTGACAGAATGACTGGCTCCTGTGACACGATGTGGAGCCCTCCGCCGTCCCTAATCGGCCCCGTCCCCCTGCGTCTTGCATACCGCGGACCAACACCAATCGCATCGTCGCAGCCCTCCAAAAAGAGGCACGACGGCGTCGCACTTGGCGTGACCTCTATGTAGAGGCGTGATCTTTTTGCTCATGGCAGAAACGTGTCACTATGGCTTCAATAACCTCGTGGGCCGGTCTGATGGGCCAAGTTGCTGATCTATCCTCGCCGGACCATCATGTCCTGCTGTATGCTCGACCCTTTATATCACCTCGATCTCCTCGACCTCCCGTCACCACACATAGGCGCTCACGGGATCGTTTTCAGCCTCTGGGCTTTGCTTCAGCTGTTTGATTTCTTATAGTCACACGAATGAAACTCGAAAACTCACACGACGATTTTCCATAAGAGTACACCTTGTGCCGGCTTCTGAGAGTCTTGAGTGCCGGACAACCAAAGGAGAAAAAGCAGTCGCCCGCTCCATCTGTCTGTCTGTGAATTTTAGAAGTCCCCCGCGCGTCCGGCAACGAGCAAAGATGCGCTTCTATTCTCTTCTCGCCGCATTGAGCGCCTTGTGCTCCTTGCCGTTCTCTGCAGCGAGTGCTAATCCTGCCAAAAATGTCAAGCTGTGCTCTGTGTTTGACGAACAAGCACGCTCCGACTGTCTGCCTGTCACCGAATCCTTTCTTGGTATTAAAGGTCAAGCGGCGATTGCCGCTGCGAGTCCCTCGGACCTTGAAAATACGTTCAATGCCCTGGCTGTGTTGCAAAACACCTACTTTGACGCCATCACGGGCACCTGGCCCAAGTCCATTGACTGGACGGGAGCAGTAGTCCAGACCATCATCTCAGGCACTCTTAGCTCCTTGACCAAGTCGCTCGACTCCGTGAAGCCAGATCCCGTCTGGAATGAGAAAGAACAGTTGATTTCGTCGCTTTTCGCTCACGTCACCCACTATTTTTCTGGTCAAAATATTGCCGCCATCTTGGACGAGGTAAGTTCTTTTTCTTAATCAGCCCCCCCACGAGCTGTCACGATGAAGTTTTAAGTTGAGAGCTGACAACAAAAACAAGGCATACGATGACGTTTTATGGGTTGTTCTTGGTTGGCTAGAAGCCATCAAGTTTACACAACTTCACTCAACACTCCATTACCCAAAGCGGACACAGCAATGCCTTAACGTGCCGACGACGCTCGACGCGGCCATAGAAACCATGTCGTGGCATGGTAATCATTGGACCTGTACGTTCGCTGATCGCGCTCGTACCTTCTGGGACTTTGCCACCAAGGGATGGGATACCCGACTCTGTCTGGGCGGCATGATATGGAACCCCAAGCTCGAGCCTTACAAGAACGCCATCACCAACGAGTTGTGGATCTCGGCCTCCACGTCCATGTACGAGCATTTCCCCAAGGACAAATTCGATAAGAACTGGGCCATGAGCAAAGGCCTGGAAACACAGGATCCCGTCTTTCTGTCTGCTGCCGTTACGGCCTACAAGTGGCTGCAAGACATCAACATGACCAACCCTTTGGGCCTTTACATTGACGGATTCCACATGGACAAGACCAAGCCCGATAATCTCAAGTGTGGCATCCGCGACGAAATGGTCTACACGTACAACCAGGGCGTCCTCCTAACCGGTCTACGCGGTCTCTTCACCATCACAGGCAGTCCCTCCTATCTCGAGGACGGGCACGCGCTCGTCCAAAACGCCATCAAAGCCACCGGATGGAATCTCAGCAAGAATAAGCCCGTCGACGACATCAAGAACCACAAGAACGGCCAACTCCCGCCCTGGCGCGGACTCGGTCGCTATGGTATCCTAGAGGACGCGTGCGATTCTGACGGCGTATGCTCGCAGGACGCCCAAACCTTCAAGGGCATCTTCTTCCACCACCTCACCGCCTTTTGTGCGCCCATCGAGCATTCGCAGCTCGAGCGCCACGCCAAAGTCAACCAAAACAAAGCGTCCAAGGTCCGCGCTGCGCATGAGGAAGCGTGTATTGCCTATCTGGGCTGGGTGAAGCACAATGTTGATGCCGCGCTGGCAACGCGAGATGCTGCGGGACGGTTTGGAATGTGGTGGGGGGGCAGCATCTTTCACCAGCTCTCTGCTGGCCCACCATCTATCGCCATCATGGACGCATGGACACTCAACAGCACCGATTATCGCAATAAGGGCACGCCGCGGAATGAGATCTGGGGTGTCCAAGTGACGTGGCAGCCCGGCGTGGGAAGCCTGACGGGCCAGGATCGTCCGAAGCAGGTCATACGACCGGATTCGAGTATTCCACTCGGTCTTTCAGCAGTCACGAGACGTCATGCGGGAGAGGGGCGGCGGCAAGTCGGTCGGGCGCTGGGAAAGCGGGCTGATGATGCGAATGATCGCGGAAGGGGAAGGACAGTCGAGACACAGGTCGGGGGCCTGGCTCTTTTAAGGGCATATTGGGAGTTGTCTCGGAGGTGATACCGTGATGATGGACACGTACACACCTGTAGATGCGGAGGAGACACGATACAAACGATACACACGATACACATGATATAGACACTAATGGGATACACATAATTTCAAGTGGATGCACCACACTTGTACAACACCACACTTTCTGAGAAAACAAGCCCAACAAAGACGACTTTTTAATAGAATTTTCAACCAATGATACTGTATCTGAAAACACCTCATCATTCATGCATAGCATCCCTTTACCCATCGGCAACCAAACAACTCACTTAAACCCTGACAGCAACATCACCACCAAGCCTACCCTGATGATCTATCGGCTTCTGACTACGCAGTGATGAAACCGGCACAGTCTGATTACTCTCCGCCTGCTTCTCCTCAGTACCGGACGTCGCCGTCGCCGACGCATCATGCACATTGTAGCCCGTGTCACTGGCATCCACAAAGGCATCAAGACCCTTGCCCTCGCGTGGGAACTGCCCTACCAATTTCTTGTGCGCATCCAGCACCTCAGACATCTCCTCATGGGAGACATCATTGAGGAAGACACAGTCGCCGAGAGGGCTGATCGGCACGGCGAGACGGAGCTTGCCATCGCGGGTTCGCAGGATAGCAGCGGTGGCCTTGTCCAGCATAGGGGCGTCGAATTGGGGGTGGTCCATGGAGAGGCCTGCGCGAGAGAAGAGGCGGAGAAGACGCATGTGGTCTTCTTCGGTGAGGAGGTTGCGCTTGCGGCTGAGGGTGGCGGAGTAGGCCATGTCGATGGAGATGGCATGGCCGTGGCGCAGGGGAGGGTTGGGGACCAATTCATGGAGGGGAGACCAGCTGTACCGATGTGAGTTGAGAGAGAGAGCCTTGTGAAGGTGACAAAAAATATTGCCACGGAGAACAGAAAAGAAAGGTAGACGCGAGGGCGATTGAAGAGGAATCGATGAATGAAGGGAAATTGTATAGGGGGGTACAGGTAGAGAGACAGGGGAGGGGCATGCTTACGTGTGGCCATAGGCAATAACTCTGTCAAGCATAATCTCATGCAAGTTGGGCGTTTCAAGCTTCAGCATCTCGTAGATGCCCGCCTTGCAGATTTTGTCCGCCGCGACCTTGATCTCATCAGAGCTCTCCAGGCGGCCGAAAGCCGTGGTGATCATCTGCTCGCAGTACTTGTCGAGCAAGTCAAAGGTCGTCTTGTCGGCACAGGACGAGATCTTGATCAATTCGGCGAAGCCGTTGCGGATCTGTCCCACCGGCAGCGTGCGCAGGAAGGTAAAGTCCAGGAACGTGTGCTGGGGCGCATGGTAGGCCCCGAGACGGTTCTTGCAGCCGCCGTAGTTGACAGCCACTTTAATGGAGACGGAGGCATCGATGAGGCCGATGACAGTAGTGGGGATGCGGATGTAGTTTGTGTTGCGGCGGTACGAGGCGCACGCGAAGCTATCAAGAAAGACGGTTAGCAATGAGTCCTTGGACGGCAATGGGATTCTTAGCTGAAGCTGGCGGAAAAGTTGCCAGACTACTTGCTATCACATACCCAGCAACATCCGTCACCAGACCACCTCCCACGACCAGTACGGGCTCCTTGCGGAAAACACCAAAGTCGTTCATGGAGTCGACAATGCTGAGAAGCGTCTCCATCGTCTTGGCCTTTTCGCCAATCATGGTCTTGTGGATCGTGAGCTTGATCTGGTGGTGATCAAAGTACGCTTGGATCGCCTTTCCGTACAGAGTGAAGATGTTGTAGTCCATGACAGCCAGACAGCGCTGCCACTTCTGATAGCACTTGGCCAGCTGGGGGTTCTGAACATCGAACACCCCATCGAGGAATTCGAAGCCGTACTCGATCTTTTCGTAGCCCGTTACAGCGAAGCCATTGGAGACAGGCTCCACGGTGGCCTTCATGTCAGACATCTTGACTTCCGGGGGATGTTTTTCCGTCTATTTTGTTTGTTGTTGTTTGGGATAGATTTCCACAGGGCAGTGATGAGCCACGGGGAAGGAGGAAAGACAACGAAGTATAAAAGTCAAAAACAAAGTAAACAAAGGAGGTCAAGTCAAGCAGATGCCTCTCGACGATGCTAGTGGAAAAGCGGGGGAGGATAGCAGATGGAGAAGAGAATTGTTGAAATTTGACTTTTGGAAGAAAAACAAACAACCAAGGGGCTTCCTTAATACGAGGCTTGTTCCTGATTACCATGGTTTCGTCTTAATCCTTTCCCGGAGGCCGACCCCCTCATTTTACCTCCCCCCCCGACAACGCAAGCAGTACCACTCAGCTCTAATGATTCATAATGATGCTTCTCGTTCGCCCTAAACTCGTCCTCAAACGCTCGCTCAGCCCACGATGAAACCAAATATTGGCCGCCATCGACGAATGCGAATGAGATCCCATGTCTGGAGAACTTTTGGCCCCGTCAATGGATATGCCAAGATGGGGTTAGTAGTTACCCCCTCCGATGTCGAAAGAGTGAGTACATAGACACGTCCAAGTACATGTACATAGAGAAGAGCGTGGAGGGACATAAAAGGAGGGAAGGGGCCACGAGTTGTCGAAAGCGGTCGTGGCACGACGAGCAGCTGCTTTGAGTGAGGGGAAGATGCTTTAGGATCAATACAAAGTCTTAGACACGCACAGGTAACTGTGCGGTGACGGATGCGAGTGACGCACATGGCCGCGCTGGCTGGGCACGACGAGGCGGTGTCTCGACTCTCGCCATGTTCATTCTGGGCATTCGCAGCCCCGTCTTGAGGGCCCACAGGCCTGTTTCACTGGCTCCAGACTATGGAGGATCTTGGCGTGTCGAACTTGAGGTAGCTATTTCGCGAAGAGAAGCCTTGCTGCTGGCGGCTGGCGCGAATTCAGGAGGTTGGAATGTCGGGAGTCGGGACGACGGTGTAATTGGATCGGGGTGGAATGGTGAGGCGGTGGATCCGGATCGGTCTAGAAACAGGTACATATGTACTTTAGGAATCTAGGAGGTATGTACTTTTCATACATACGTCGATAAGTAGGTACATTGTACTCCGTATGTATGATGCGCATTGCTTAAAGTTAGGTATTATAATGCTGACGCAAACAAGCGGTGGTCGGTCTGCACCGCATATATGGGCATAGTTAGCCTACAATTGATAACAGATAACAGAAGAAAATGTCCCAATCGTGAAACAATGGTTTCCAGAGCAAGCGAGCTTAGAGGGTCTCAAAGAGATACCCCTCTCTCTCACTCAACCAACCTTTATAAAGAGAAATGGATATTGGCTGTTGAATCGTTGATAGAGAAAGCAATTCCCTTCATAGAATGTGAATCGTCGTTTTGAATTGCTTTCCTCCTCGTCTATTCGTGCCGAATCTTTTCACCGCCCCACAACATAACAAACCTTGAAACCTCACAGCCAAAGCCTTGCTGCCCCCGCACCATCTCTCTGAAAATCGCGTCGTCACCAGACGAATCCCACCATGGGCGGCGAAAAAGATTTCGACAACAAAACAGCGTACGCGGAGCAGGAGGAGGTATACTTTGACGATGGGAGGGAAACCGAATTGATACGCGGGATCCTCGGCAGCAGTGACTGTGAAAAGATGCGGGGATCGCCTCGCAAAGTCCTGGCGGCCATTGATGCCTTTGGCAAGAAGAAGTATTTGATGAACATTGGGCAGGAAAAGGGTGCCATTGTCACCAAATTAATAGCCTCTCACAAGCCCAAAGTCATGGTGAGAATTTCCTTCACCCCTTGTGCTGTGCCCGGTGTCGTATCATGTCTTCCTGCCTTTTCCCGTCTCTTCAAATCCCATGACATCCATCAATGCTAAGAAAACACGTTCAACCGTGGTCCAGGTAGAGCTCGGCGGCTATGTAGGCTACTCGGCCATATTGTTCGCAGATGCCGTCCGCGCAGCCGGCGGGAAGCACTTCTACTGCCTAGAGCACAACCCCGAGTTTTTCTCCATTATCCGCATGCTTTGCGACCTCGCCGGCCTGGGCGACTTCGTCACCGTGATCTATGGAGACAGTGCCGAGTCTCTCCGCCAACTCAAGTCGCAGGGGCTCTTTACGCAAATCGATATGCTCTTCCTGGATCACTACAAGCCGCTATATTTGCGCGATCTGAAGCTCTGCGAAGAGCTCGGCTTCATTAACCCTGGCACGACGCTTGTGGCAGACAACGTCATCAAGCCCGGCAATCCGCCCTATCTTGCATATGTCAGGGCCACACCCGAGGAGAAAAAGAAGATGGCCGCATCGGCAGACGAGAGCCGGTCAGCTGGCGGCGGAAGGGCGGCTGAAAATGAGACTTCTG
This sequence comes from Claviceps quebecensis, assembly GCA_004016085.1. Lineage (NCBI taxonomy): Eukaryota > Fungi > Ascomycota > Sordariomycetes > Hypocreales > Clavicipitaceae > Claviceps > Claviceps quebecensis. The sequence goes on from QEQW01000556.1 coordinate 16,128, forward strand.
TCGAAGAAGATCCCAAAGGTAACCCGTCCTTGATTTACGAAAGCTCTCTGGTTGAAAGCTTTGAGCCGACTGGCATTCCCGTAAGTTTCCGCTTTTCTCCTCGCTCAGCTCTAACCAGCCCGCCCCGCATGAAGTTATCCCGCCCCCCCACCCACATGATGCATCCTTCCCGCCCCCCAGATCGATGCATTCGGGAATCGGAAAGAAAAGGGGAACATGCTTACTAACCAGGCAACAAAAAAACAACAGGACGGGGTTGAGATTTCTCGTTGCGTCGGGCTGCTTTCAGACGACACGTCATAGATGAATGCAGCGGACCCGCATTGAATTGCTTTCATGTGCAAGCGCTTCCAACATGCAAGCCATTGAATCATTGCAAGCGTTGGTGAAGTTGGGATTGTGTCATTCGATGAATGACTAGCCTGTTCGGAAGTAGTCAAGTTCAAGTCAACAACTTCAAGTGTTGCACATGCCGATGAACTGTTGCCGCTTGCCAGTGTGAAAGCCTTTGTACGCCGTTCGCGGCAACAACACAAACCTGTTCTTTTTTGCTAAATTGTATCTCGCATGGTTTGTTTTGGGGGCGGATCAGGTTCGGGTGGTGGTTTTTGACTTCTATTCTTCAGCAACGGATTCTTCAATAAACCTCAATGTGAACTATATTGCATCAAAACAACCGTCAGTCATGGCTGCTATAGCAGAGTCGTCAACATGGCACGTCGTCAAGAACCTCGGCCTTCTTCTCCTCAGCATCACCTTTCTACCGATCGATACAACTGCAGTAGTACTTGCATCACTTCTGTCGCTTTTTCGGGGCGAATCCAAAATCCATGCCTCGCATCCCAAGAAGGTCCTGGTGACCGGCGTGTCCATGTCCAAGGGACTAGCTATCGCGCGTCTGTTGCATCAACAAGGCCATACCGTCATTGGCGCAGACCGCTACCAGCTATCATCTGGACGAGTCTCGAGAGCTATACGCAAGTTCTACGTCTTGCCGCATTTCTTGCACAGTGCTCGCAGCAGAGCTGAGATGGAAAATGATCCCTATATAGTCCGGCTACTCGACATTGTTCGCTCGGAGCGCATTGATCTTTGGATCCCCGCCTCGGATGTCCATGGTGCAATGCACGATGGCCTGGCGAAAGACATGATGGAGGCCCACACGTCTACCAAAGTGATTCAGCTGGGTTACGACAATGTCGCCATGTTGGACAACAAGGCCACGTTTATGGACCTTGTGAGGTCTCTCGGGCTCTCCATGCCGACTACACAACGCGTTAGCAGCGCACCTGAGCTGCAGTCCTTCCTGGAAACGAGAAAAGAACTATCGATGCGCCCCGGCGGAGCGCAATACATAGTCAAGCCCATTGGCGTCAACGATGTGGCAAGATATGACATGCCGTTGCTTCCTCTGCGGACCGAGGAGGAGACCACGGCCAGAATCAAGGCCATTCCGTTCGCCCGTGGCACTGATTTCATCGTGCAGGAGTACATCCGAGGCAATGAGTTCTGCACCCATGCTCTCGTCGTCCATGGCCAGGTGCGGGCCTTTGTCGCATGCCCATCCTCGGAGCTATTGATGCATTACACGGCACTGCCACGCGAATCGGCCTTGCATACGGCCATGCAAGACTTCACCAAGCAAATCACCAGTGCAGGAGGAGAAGGGTGGACCGGGCACGTCAGTTTTGACTTTCTCGTCGGCGACGCGCCGGATAAGGGAAGCGATACGCCAAAGCCAATCATCTACCCGATCGAATGCAACCCTCGAGTACACACAGCTGTATTGCTCTTCCAGCAAACACCGCAACTTGTCAATGAGTACCTGTCCATATTGGAGCCAGACACGCAAGACCAGAGCGAGCCACTGTATCCAGTACGGCCGCAGCGTATATTCTGGATCGGGCAAGATATTGTCGAGAACGTGCTCTGCCCCGCATACGAGGCGCTCTTCCGCGGCACCGTCAGCATCGACTCGTTGGCAAGAGACGTGACCACGTTTGTGGAGCGGCTTCGCTCATGGAAGGATGGTATTTGGGAGCTGTCGGATCCTGTGCCTTTCTGGTGGACTTATCATGTACAATGGCCGTTGCTCTTTCTGCGCCATGTTTTCAGAGGAAAGTGGCATAAGGTCAATGTCAGCACGGGCAAACTGTTTGAAGCTGCTTAGTTAGCGTGAAGGGAGCCGTTGAACTCTGTATGGAGAAGAGAGAGGTAATATGGAAAGTGTTTATAGGACGGAGCCACATCGTGCCCCACCATAAAACTTCTCCT
>QEQW01000557.1:0-18372 GCA_004016085.1 Claviceps quebecensis
CCCCCCCCCCCCCCCCCCCCCCCCCCCCCCCCCCCCCCCCCCCCCCCCCATACATGACACCAGAAGCCTCTGAGTGCTCTCTAGTGATATGCATGGCGCTCAGCTGCCACAAAGCGACATGAAGGGTACCGAATCAGGTAAACAGAAACTCAAAAAGAAACAAAAGGAAATAAAAAGGGCCATATCCCACCATGAAACTGAGCCACCCTTGCCGACTGCCTCAAATCCCACACACCCACCGTCCCATCCTCGCCAGCCGTACACACCACAGATTCCTGCGCATCAAAGAGACTCAGCGTCGACAGATTTCCATGCTGCGTACGCCATGACGAAATCGGCCCATTCTCAATACGTCCCGGGCCAAACAGCGAGAGGTTCTGATCCGAAGAAATGGCGACCAGGCCAGCTGCTGTGCGTTGCAGGTCCAGGACATACACGTCCTCGTGGCCCAGGAAACGGTGTTCGGCCACGTTGGCGAGGCTGTACATGGTGGGTGCGCGCCTGAGGCGTTATCGGACTCGGCTAGGCGACACAAAAAGAAATCAAGGGAAGCCGTGTGGATGCGGTTACTGAAGACAGACTATGACGGGGATTAATGCGACGATGCTCTTGCGGGTTTGAGTGAGTGCGTTTGGTGATGAGAAGAGGTTTTGCGGGGGTGTGTGTGTGTGTAGGTACCCAATGTCACATGTGTGCCCTTTTTTCCCAGTGACCCCGCGACTTTGGGTCGCGGCCTTGAGATGCAGCAGCTACGGTAACACGCGTCTCAGAACTTCAACAAACACACTTGGGGCTTCCACACGCTCGGAAAATGCACAGCAAATCGGTGTTTGATTGAGGAGTCCAAGCGCAGTCAGCGCGCAGCTATTGGTCCATTGGGAGCTGTGCAAAAGGCCTTAGAACCCTTCGGCAACTACGGAGTTAGAACAGCGGAAGGTCCTTCGCGATGCGGTGAGGACGCGACGGATACATACATGCACCTCGCCGCATTGTACTCATCCCGACTCTGCGTTGACTTTTCAATTAGCCCGCATTCTTCTCTATTCATATGCCTTGCGTCTACTCCGTACTAGTTGCCATATATGGTCCATTCATGTCCGACCTATCATACACTGCGCCAATATCAATTCACCAAGCAAACCCGGATTTGGCGGGCGAATGGTTCCTGTGCAAGAATGATGAAAAAAAAACTACCCCTCCCCAAATGAGCTGCTGCTGGGAGAAAGAATCAGAAGAACAGGAAAATATTCGCCGTTTCCTAAGTGTCGCCTGAACATCGCGGTACGCCTTGAGATATACATGTATGTGCAAAATGCTTGTGATAGTCGAGCTTTAAAGTCCTCCGTGGTTATGGTCTCTCCCCCCCCCTCTATATCGAATCCTGCTGCGCCCTCTGCTGTAATCTGCGCTCGTTGACGCCGCGGAAAGCACGCTTGCCGACTTCGTAGCTGCTGATCATGATGGCACATGCCGGCGCGACTTTAAGGGTGCGCGGTATCCAGCCCTTCCAAAGTCCGGCCATGCCCTCGGTTTTAAAGATATGCCACAGGAGGCGCATCATGCTCCGTTCTTCGGGCAGACGCACGTTTCCTGATGCGTTGGCGGACGCCGGCACCTCGCGGTAAACCTGGGTTCGAGTCTTGCCCACGTCAAAGGGCATGGTCACGATGGAGGCCAGGGCGCCAGATGAGGCGCCTGCGGCGAAGGAGTCCACGAACGTTTCCGTGTGATTCTCCTGGCTTTGAGAGCGCCTCCGAGCGCGTTCGAGGTCGTGATCGCGCGAGAGGGAGCGGCCGCGGTGCTTCTCACGCGCGTCGGTCAGGCCTGCGCGGATGGTTTCGTATCCCCACCAGTATAGGCCCGAAAAGGGAACGTCCCGCCATAATGTCAAGGTGAGGCCTCGCCATAATGACCCATAGCCGTGTGCGGCCACCATTTCCCGCACGCCCTTCAGCGTCTCTGTCAGGTGGTTTGTCGTGGAAGCACCAGATGCTGCTTGCATTCGCGTGCGGAACAGCTCAATGGGCCCAACAGCAGCGGCAGCGAGAGTTCGCGCGCTGGAGCCGGCAAGAAGGGGCGCATGGTCGCCGGACAGCCGCGAGAAGGGGCTCATGGTGTTATATCGTAGCCAGTCGTATCCGGTGAAGTAGATTATGTTGGCGGGAATGGTCATGAGCAACGTGGGCGAAAGCCCTCTCCAAAGTGTGGTGATGCCCTCGTTGCGGGCAATCTTGCGCAGGCCATCAAAAGTCGAATTAAACGTCCTCTTTTGCGCTTCGTGAACGGCACATGCCGCGCCTGCTGGGGCAGACGATGACGTCGCTGGCGTCGGCGCAACCAATCCCTCGCCTCGTGCCACCGCAATGCACAGCTCTGAGGCGTTGCCCTGAAAGAACACCTCGCGGCAGCATGCCGTCACTCCGAGCTCGGCCGTCTGTGCTGCGGTGAGACTGCTGGTCCGCAGAGTAAGCTTGGAAAAGTCCACGGGCGAGGTCGGGGTTGTTTGTGACTGGAGACGAACTCGAACTACATCAAGAGGTGTGACTATATGGACGGGCCCAAGTCAGCGCATGGGTTCGACAGCGATGAAATCGACGGGCATCGGAATTCGTCTCACCGAGCAGTGATGTGAATAAGCTCCCAGACATGGCCGACATCATCTTCTGTGGCACCGTGATGTCGGGTATAGCTACGGCGGGCGTTGGACTTGGAGCCGACATGATGGCCTCGGCCACTTCTGGCAACCTATCGTGATTCTGGCCTCCAGATGTGAATTTATTCAAAGTCGTGGGCTCGGGAGGGACTGCCCGGCGCGAATCGTCCAAATCGCCCATGTGTGGAGGAGAAGCTTGCTCGCACGAAGAATGCGAACTCGACGAGGCGAGCAGAGCCAGCTAGGTAGCTCTCTGCAAGCAACGCGAGATAGCGTTGATCGTCAAAGGTCCGAGCGTAAGCAGTCGATGTCGATTTCGATTTCGAGATTGGGGTAAAAGGGAGTGTGGACAGAAGGTGTGAATTTCTGTGGCGTGAGCGTCGCAAAGCAGTTCGTTGGTCAGTGAGTCGCAGTGCGAGTTCCATCGAGGCCTAGAATTCTCGGGCGAGTCGCCGCATTAAAACGGGTCCGATCGGCTGCCGATGATGTCAAGACTTGGCGTGATTGGCGGGCAACGATCATCTGTGACTGCATTGACTTGCATCGCCAATCGACGCAGTATTCAAGCCAAGCCATTGGGTTTGGGACAGGTACCAATACGACGGCGATAGACGGCCGCCGGCTCTGAGTCTCTGACAGCATGCGCTCTTAATCCTTTCCCCAATCGCCTTCTCGCTCAAAATCAAGCATTTGAACATCAACAGTCGCCGCTCTCGCTCTCGCTGTCGCAACCCCTCCCACTGTCGTCATCTCCAAACCATCGCCCCATGGCACCGAGTAAAGGCCTAGACTCAGAACTCGAGTCCTTTCGCCAAGAATGGCTCTCCGAAGTACGCACGAAACAAGGTCCGCCACGCGCAGAAGAAACAGTCTCGGCAGAGAATTCAAAAGCACCGCCACGGAGGGCCTCCTCGCCCAGCGATACCAGAACTGCTGCGACGGCCGCGCCGGTCCCCTCCCTACAAGCGCAACTACACCATGAAGAGGATTCCTCTCGGTCAGTCTTATTGGAAGAAGCCAGTGCAATAGAGCAATCGGGCACTACGTTAGAGGGCTCTGTGAGGCCACCTCCTGGGCGGGAGCTGGTGTCTGCGCTGGACCACTACGAGGAGGCCATGGCGAAGGAGGCAGAGGGGAACATGGGGGATAGTCTTATCCTATATCGACGCGCATACAGAGTGTGTTTACCTCTCCCGCAGCGTGGAATCATAGCATGATGACATATAGGTATCTGCAAACGAACATGGAGGCGTCGGTGGTTGCTAACAGCCATGGGGTAGCTGGATCACCGCGTTGATCGCAGATACCGAGAGAAGCACTTCCCGGCTTCTCACCAACCGCAAAACCAAGCTCCCGCCCAACACGCCTCGGCTTCAACATCAACATCAGCAGCGCTACAGTCCTCGACAACATCTGCTGCACCCGCACAGATAGCCTCCTCGAAGCCCGACCCAGCCTCGGCTCCTGAGCCCGCCGCCGTTGTCATCCTCCCGACCGAGGACCTCATCGCCAGCTTCTCCAACCTCCAGATCCAGGCTGCGCCGCCCGCCATTGAAGACACACCCCCCGACCCCTGTCCCATCTCTGCTCTACCGCGCGAACTCCTCGTCCACATCCTACGCGAGGTAGCCCTCCACGACGTCGGCGACTTTGCCCGCCTCTCGCTCGTCTGCAAGCCCCTCGCCTACCTGGTCACCACATCGCAACACATCTGGCGGGATGTCTGTCTCGGAACCAAGTTCGGTTTCTCTGGTATGCATTACCATTGGCACAAGACAACGGACTGGAGCGACTTGTCGCCTTCATCATCACGGTTGTTATCACCACTCGAAACCAGCACCACCAGCAGTGACGTCCTAGCCCAGAGACGAAACCGCAGCACCGCCCTCTCAAAAGCCCTCGTCGGGACTCCTGAATTTCCCTCCTGGAAACACATGTTCCGGTCACGCTCGCGCATCCGCTTCAATGGCTGCTACATCAGCACCGTAAACTATATCCGCATGGGCCAGGCGTCCACCAACCAAGCCACCTGGGGAGGCAGCCCCGTCCACATAGTCACCTACTACCGCTACCTGCGCTTCTTTCGAGACGGTACCGCCATAAGCCTGCTGACTACGTGGGAGCCCAGTGCCGTGGTCGGCCATCTCACGCGGGAGATGCTCCGACTGCACCAGCCTCAGCACCAGCACCGGGATAACAACGCACATGCGTCTCTGCCGTCGGCTGTTATGCAGAAGGCCTATAAGGGGCGGTGGCGGTTATCAAGCTGCTGTTGCTCTTCGCTAGACGGCGATCACGAGCACCACTATGGCGATGTGGAGGTTCATGATCCGGAGAGGCTATGCTCCGCGGGGGAGGATGAGGCGGACTTGACTGTGGAGACGGAGACGCATGATCCCAAGTACATGTTTCGAATGGACTTGTCGTTGCGGACGGCGGGTAAGGCCGCCCGGAATAATAAGCTTGTTTGGAGGAGTCACTTTAGTTATAACCGGCTGACGGATGATTGGGCGGAGTTTACGCTGAAGCATGATAAGGCGTTCTTCTTCAGTCGGGTTAGGAGTTATGGGATGGGATGGTGATGTAAGTGTGGCCCCAAAATGCCTCCTAGCATACTACCTGCACAGTCAAATCATCGACTTGCCCCAATGGCCCGAATGTCAACGCTGATGCCAGTCCTACTCATGGACAAGATGCTACAGAGGCATCAAGTCTTGGTCACGGTTGGTGAGTATCAGCTCTGTACTAGCTGACTCGGCCACGAAGTGCTGCCACAGACAGGTAGCAGACATGAAGCGAATCGTTTATAGGATGATTTCTTTAGCACTGTGGAAGCAACTGGTCCCCTCAACGGCTTTGCCTAGCCTGACATAGCCCTCCGAATGCCGCATCAGTCTGGCTTGCGTCCGTACACAACCTGCACCATCCCGTAGCTATGAACCTTGGGATTACGGATCGCCTTACGCATACTCGCAAGCCACACATGATACTCGTCTTCTGGCTTTTGCACAGTTTGCCAAAGCATCTGAGTATATCCTAATAACCAAAGATTAGCGTTTTTACCCAATCATTCATATAAGAGGGGGTTTCGTACCTTGGAGATCATTCTCCAAAGCCTCTCTAGTAAAACGACCGACTTCAGCGGATTTGGGATCTTTTGCCCAGGGTCCAATGGGAATCTAGTGACGAGTTAATTACGCAAAATTGAAGACATTGTGTGCCGACGTGCAGCGAAGGCGCAATTTTCGTTCCTTCATTGAACGCTTAAAGGCAATTATATTGCAGCACATAGTACATACTTTGTATCGAACGACCCTCTTGCCAACGAAGCCAGCCTCGTCAAGAGCTTGTGGTAGTATCTCGCGCACGAAAAGAGGGCGTTTCATGATTTCCCCGGCTTGTCGGAAAAGCTCCCCATACGAGGCAAGAACAGGCTCCAGTTCGGTTGACCCGTCGTCGCTGCAAATCTCAGATTCGTACTCTACAGACTCTACCCATCCTCCTGGCGCGCAGCATCTGTAGGCTTCTTTGAAGAGGGCAGTCCAGTCTTGAATGCCACCCACGATGTAGCGCATGTGGATAAAGTCGAAATGATTGTCGTCATAAGTCCAGTCGAGCATGGCGTCGTCTATTTCGAAGCAAACGTTTGGTGGAACCCACTGCGGTTGGCACGGAGAAAGGTCTGTGCCAATGACTGAAGAGTTGGGGAATTGGTCGGCAAATTCACTATTCAATTTTGTAAGTGCACGGAAATATCATCGAGTTTTGTTTGGTTGTACATTGCCCAGATGCCTGAGAAAACGGTCAGTGACAGGCATGTGTGATGAAATCGCGATTGCTCGGTCCGTTTTACCCACCGGATCCTGTACCGACGTCAAGCACCCGCTACAATGATCACTAAATCAGTATGTAGAGAAAGACTTTTAGTGCGCCTAAGTCCATCAGGGAGCCTAGCTGGCACATACATGGATCTTATCTTTCTCGAGTGGTGCCAGAAATAGCTGATCGTCAAGAAGAATCGTCAAGAAATGATGACTACATGTCGCATTAGCGTAAAAGTCCACCGACAACGTGAGCCCTTGGTGACTAGAACCATATTTCCTCCGATTGGAGCTGCTGGTCGTCGTTGGGAATGAAATAGTTGGCGGTGAACTTATCACTATGATAGGTGCGCCCATGGATCTGACGGTACTCGAGAATGCTAGATGCAATCGACGTGGTGAAACTTTTACTGCAACGGACGTCAGGAAATTGGAACAATATATAACCCGAAATTCACAAACTCTTCAGAGAAGATAGAATCGATCTCATCTTGATCGTTTACCTAAAGATTGCATCAGATTCGCATCCGATTCATTCAAGGCGACTTGGACTTACAGGTATGTCCTCTGCCGCGATCAGGTCGTCCGAGGTAATGGATGGGCTATGCTTATTCGCGTGTGCTGTTGACATTATAGAACCGATGTTATAAGAAAGTGATCGAGGCAGAGAACAAATTACGATCAGGTCAAGCGGGACCCTGGCCAACTTATCAACAAAGAAGTATGATCGAAGTGGAGGTATGAGCAAGCCAAGTTGTAATCTTACCACGGTCACAGAAGGGCTACATCATTTAGGTCCTGGATATCCACAACATGTTTCAGGAATCAGGCGCCGCGATTGTCGATAACGACGCATAAACGCAAGACGAAACACCGCAACGTTAACTTGAATTGCTGGATCGGCCAAGAGAACACCATCGGTTAATCTCGAGATGCGCAGGACGCTCATCGTCTCATGAGCGTTGGCATAGTTAAGGTGTTATTCGTGGAGGGTCTCTGGCCCTTTTGGTACATGAATATATACCTACCTACCTCATACTGCAGCCGTCGTATTCTAATCGCTGGCCTCTTCAAAATCTCCACCGTTCGGCAGACTTGCCAATAGCGGAAGACGCGGCACTGCCGATCAATTCCGAAGCAGCGAATTCTCGAAAAAATGAGAGAATTGCACCTTCTAGCGTTTTGACCCCAACAGCTGCTGCTCCGTGCAACGCCTACTATTTTGATTCACGACTGAGTAACAGTAATTGTTGGTAAGATTAATTAAGTCACTCGCCATTAGCGACGAGCATCAGCTCTACTTCAGAGGCAAGGTAGCAGCAAGGAGGCAAATTGTGTGCAGTGTGCTTTTTCAGCGCTATGAAAGATAAGCGTCTGTGAAATGCCATGACCCAATACATACAGCCATGCGTTTAGCCATGCGAATGTTGGGCTATTGTGGCTTGCGTCCGTACACAACCTGCACCATCATGTAGCTATGAACCTTGGGGTTCCGGATTGCCTTACGAATAGTAGCGAGCCAAACGTGGTACTCATCTTCTGGCTTTTGGGCACTTTGCCAGAGCATTTGGGTGTAACCTGATTTATGATAACCAAAAGTGAGTATTTTCCCTCTTTCATTGAGAACAGACAAGAGGGTTTCTCATACCTTGAAGGTCCTTCTCCATAGCCTCTCGGGCAATACGACCGACTTCCGCGAATTTCCGATCCTTTGCCCAGGGACCAATAGGAAGCTATCAACAAGTCAATTACTGTATTAAAATCCAAATGGCATTGCAACGGCAGCACATACTTTGTATCGAACAATCTTTTTGTCGATGAAGCCGGCCTCGTCAAGAGCTTGTGGCTGTATTTCGTGCACAAAGAGGGGACGTTTCATGACTTTGCTGGCCTCTCGAAATAGCTCTTCATACGAAGCCAGGACAGGCTCTAGTTCGATCGTTCTATCGTCGCTGCGAAACTCAACATCATACTCAACAGACTCCACCCATCCTCCAGGCGCACAACATCTGTAGGCTTCTTTGAAAAGAGTTGTCCAGTCTTCAATGCCACCCACGATATAGCGCATGTGGATAAAGTCAAAATGGTTGGCGTTCCAAGTCCACTCCAGCGTCGCGTCGTCTATTTCGAAGCAGAGGTTTGGTGGAATCCACTGCGGTTGGCATGGAGAAAGATCTGTACCAACGACTGAAGCATTGGGAAACTGGTCGGCAAATTCACTATTCGATTTTGTAAGCATACGGACATATTATTCGGGGTTTCTCGGTCGTACATTGCCCAGATACCTGAGAAATCGGTGAGTGAGCGACAGCCATATGTAACGAAATCCCGATTACAACTCACCGGATCCCGTGCCGACGTCAAGCACCCGCTACAATGATCCTGGATCAGTATCAAGGGAAAGACCTCCAGTGCGTCTTAGTCTCTCACAGCGCCTAGCTGGAACATACATGGACCTTATCCTTCTCGAGTGGTGCAAGAAATAGCTGATCGTCAAGAAGAATCGTCAGGCCGTGGTGGCTGGATGTCACGTTAGCATGCAAGCCCGCCGAAAACGGGGGCTCGTGGTGACTAGAACCATATTTCCTCCGTTTCGAGCTGCTGGTCGTCGTTGGGAATGAAATAGTTGGCGGTGAACTTATCACTATGATAGGTACGACCATGGATGTGACGGTACTCGAGAACGCTGGACGCAATGGATGCGGTGGAACTTTGACTGCCACGGACAATCGGACATCAGGAAATGAGAAAAAAATATAGATTGTGAGATTCACAAACTCTAGGGAAAATATAGAATCGATCTCATCTTGATCATTTACCTAGATCGCATTAGACCCGCATCTCGTTCACTCAACTCAAGGCGAATCAATGATCATACTTACAGAAATGTCCTCTGCAGCGATCAGGTCATCCGAGGTACTGGATGGGCTATGCTTATTTGCGTGTGCTCTTGACATGATGACATTCGATGCTATAAGAAAGTGATCGGGGAAAAGAGCAAATAACGACCAGGTCAAGCGGGACCCTGGCCAGCTTATTGACAAAGAAGTATGATCTAAGTGGAGGTATGAGCAAGCGAAGTTTTCATCTCGCCACGGTCGCAGAAGGTCTACATCATTCAGGTCCTGGACATCCACAGCATGTTTCAGACCCCGCGATTCTCGATGATGGTACATCAACACAAGCGGAGCATCCTAAGTCTTACCTGAATTGCTAGATCGGCCAAGAGAACACCATCGATTGACAATTCGAGCTCGTGGAAAGCTCACTATGCGCAGGACGCTCATGGGTCATCATCTTCTAGGAGCTGGCATAGCTAAGGCGTTATTATCGCACGGTCTCTAGCCCTTTGGGTACATAAATAGGTACTTAAATACCTACATACCTATGTACCTCCTACATACTGCAGCCGTCGTATATATACTACCTGGTACCTGACGCTGGCCCCTTCAATACCTCCACCATTTGGCACACCTGCCAATAGCGGAAGACGCGGATTGCCGATCAATACCGACGCAACGAATTTCCGAGAAAATGGAAGAATTGCACCGTCTAGCGTTGTGACCCCCAGCGCGAAACTCCGTGCAACGCCTGCCATTTTTGGTACACGATCGAGTAACAGTAATTGTTGGTGAGGTTAATCAAGTCACTCGTGATTAGCGACCAGCGTCAGCTTTACAGCACAGGCAAGGTAGCAGCAATGAGGCGAATGGTTTACAGAATGCTTTTTCGGCGCTATGTAAGATTTAAGATAGGGATCTGTTCACAGTCATGGCCTAACATAGCCACATGAATGCCCAATCACTCTGGCTTGCGCCCGTACACAACTTGCACCATCCCATAGCTGTGGACCTTGGAATTACGCATTGCCTTACGCATATTCGCAAGCCACGAATGATACTCATCTTCTGGCTTTTGGACACTTTGCCAAAGCATCTGGGTGTATCCTGATATTCCAAAGTGAGTATTATTGACTCTATCATGAATATAGCTATAGAACAAAGGGGATTCCATACCTTGAAGGTCGTGCTCCATAGTCTCTCGCGCAACACGCCCGACTTCAGCGAGTTTTCGATCTTTTGCCCAGGGTCCAATGGGGATCTAGTGGCGAGTTAATTCCTTTGTTGAACGCCCAACAGGCAATTGGAGAGCAGCACTTACTTTGTATCGAACAACCCTTTTGTCGATGAAGCCAGCCTCGTCAAAAGCTCGTGGCTGTATTTCTGTCACGAACAGGGGACGATTCAGGACTTTGCTGGCCTCTCGGAATAGCTCTCCATACGAGGCAAGAACAGGCTCCAGTTCCATGGACCCGTCATCGCTGAAAAACTCAGGTTCATACTCTAGAGACTCTACCCATCCTCCTGGCGCACAACATCTGTAGGCTTCTTTGAAGAGGGCTGTCCAGTCTTGAATACCACCCACGATATAACGCATGTGGATAAAGTCAAAATGATTGGTGTTCCAAGTCCACTCCAGCGTCGCATCGTCGATTTCGAAGCAGAGGTTTGGTGGAACCCACTGCGGTTGGCACGGAGAAAGATCTGTACCAATGACTGAAGCATTGGGGAACTGGTCGGCGAATTCACTATTCAATCTGGTAAGTGTACGGCAATATTATCGAGTCTATTTTGGTCGCACATTGCCCAGATTCCTGAGAAATCGATCAGCCACAGCACATATGACGAAATCGCGATTGCTCCGCATAACTCACCGAATCCCGTGCCGACATCAAGCACCCGCTAGAATTCATCGTTTCATTAGTATCAAGAGAAAAGGCTCTAGTGCGCCTGTTTCTAACTTTCTATCAGAGAGCTTAGCTGGCACGTACATGAAGCTTATCTTTCTCAAGTGGTGCAAGAAATAGCTGGTCGTCAAGAAGAATGGTCAAGCAATGGTGGCTGCATGTCCCGTTAGCGTGCAATTCCGCCGACAACGTGGGCCCGTGGTGACTAGAACCATATTTCCTCCGTTTCGAGCTGCTGATCGTCGTTGGGAAGAAAATAGTTGGTCGTGAACTTATCACTATGATAGGTACGACCATGGATGTGACGGTACTCGAGAACGCTGGACGAAATCGACGTCGTGGAACTTTGACTGCGATGGACGTCAGTAAATGAGAATAACATATCGATTTTTGAGATTGACAAACTCTTCGGAGAAGATGGAATCGATCTCATCTTGATCATTAACCTAAAGATTACATTAGACTAGCAATTGGTTCAACGCGAATAAGACTTACAGGAATGGTCTCTGCGGCGATCAAGTTGTCCCCGGTGTGGGGTTGACCCAGCGCATGTGGTTGTGCTGTAGACATTGTCTCAAGAAGTCATGAGATTTTGAATGAAAAGGTGAGCAAGGTATTGTAAGATCGAGCGGGACCGAGGCGTATAAATAGGTACCTGTAACCAGGTGTGTCATATGATAAGTTGGTGGAGTTTAAAGAAGCCAAGACGTCATCTCACCACAATCAGAAAAAGCCATGTATGAGGTAACATACCTGGTAGTCTAGACTTCAAAGTTCGGATATCTGCCTTGCCATGTCGTGGATAAATTATGTTTCATAGATACATCGCACTTCTATGGAGTAGCACGATTCCGTACCATTATGTGGAAACCCGATCTGGGCGGTCTATCAGGTTACAGGTACCTATCTGCATATCTCATAAGTTGGACCGTCCAACTCATACATAGTCTCATACGGGGATACCAACTGTATACCGGTATACCTAAGTTCTACTCCGTAGGCGCCCGTCGAAGGGCATCCTTGTCGGGCGCCGTGACTTTCGCCGCCGTAATGGCCATGCCAATCAAAAACTGGGTCATCGCTGAACTCAGCAGGAGGTACATAGCTACCTCCTAGGTACCTAGAGGTAGGTAGATACGGATCTCCTACCTCCTTGTGCAGCTCTGTTGATCAGCAAGAATTGAACAATGAGAGTATTCGCGAGAAGCTCAGAAGGGAATACAAAACATCATAATGACCGAGTTAATGAGAACCCAATCGTTATTGGTGATATGACGGCAAGTTGATGTATGTAGATGTGTTACTTGAAACTTGTCAGAGGATTGAGTCTTGGAGTCCAGAGTAAGAAATTCTGCCCGACCGCGTCAAGAGATACATGCCTACCTACATACGCGAGAATGGCGTGAGATAGAGCGCTCTATCAAAAGCTCCATAATGTATGTTATTGTTATTGGAATCGCAGGACAGATGTTGTACAACGTTTATTGGTGTACATACGTGGCTCGCTTGCGGAGGCAACACCATAAAAAGGTGGCCTCCGCCCCTTTTGTACATAGACAAGAACCAGAGCCAGAGAAGAATACGAACCCGTTATTGATGTGCATGACGAAGTCATTGTTTATGCATGCATTTCTATTTCTGTGTGACCTTCCAGTTTAATATATGTAGTAATATACGTACTTCGTGAATTGTACAAATGAGTTGGAACTTGGACGGTCCAAGTTTTATACGTAGACAGCCCAGACCGGGCTTACCGTTTCCCTACAATGTCAAGGAATCGTGCCGGCGACGTATTTGATGAAAGCGCAAACTATGATACAAGGTGTATCTAGGTACAAAATGGCAAGGCACCTGGTGATGTCTGAACTTTCAGGTCTCTTTATAACATTTTTCTGGTTGTGGTGAGATGACGTCTTGGCTTCCTCCACAACTCCACTAATGTATAGAGGTGAGTAGGTATTTATACTTGCGCAGTTCCCGCTCGATTTGAGAATAGATTGCGTGCCTCTTCATTCAAAGTTCCATAACCTTTTGAGACAATGTCCACAGCACAAGTACATGCGCTGAGTTCACCCCACACCGGGGATGTAAATGACCTGATCGCTGCAGAGGAAATTCCTGTAAGTCTAAGTCGCCTTGAGTGAATCAGATGCGAGTCTTATGAAATCGTTAGGTAAATGATCAAGATGAGATCGATTCTATCTTCTCCGACGAGTTTGTGAAGCTCACAATCCATATGTTTAATGTTATTTCAATTTCATGACGTCTGTCGCAGTAAAAGTTCGACAAGGTCGATTTCGTCCAGCGTTCTCGAGTACCGTCAAATCCATGGGCGCACATATCATAGTGATAAGTTCACGGCCAATTTTTTCTTTCCCAACGACGACCAGCAGCTCGAATCGGAAGAATTATGGTTTTAGTCACCGCGAGCCCTCAGCCCAAATTGTCGACGAATTTGCACGCTAACGCGACATGCAGCCACCATTCCTTGACGATTCTGCTTGACGATCAGCTATTTCTTGCACCACTCGAGCGAGATAAGATCCATGTATGTGCCAGCTCGGCTCTCTGAGAGACTAAGACGCATTAGAGTTCTATCTCTTGATACTAATTCAGGATTACGGTAGCGGGTGCTTGACGTCGGCACGGGATCCGGTGAGTTGTAGTCGGGATTTCGTTACATATGGCTGTCGCTCACTCACCGATTTCTCAGGTATCTGGGCAATGTACGACCGAGAAACCCCGTATAATATGTCCCTATGCTTACAAAATCGAGTAGTGAATTTGCCGACCAGTTTCCTAATGCTTCAGTCGTTGGTACAGATCTTTCTCCGTGCCAACCGCAGTGGATTCCACCAAACCTCTGCTTCGAAATAGACGACGCGACGCTGGAGTGGACTTGGAACGCCAACCATTTTGACTTTATCCACATGCGCTATATCTTGGGTGGCATTGAAGACTGGACAGCCCTTTTCAAAGAAGCCTACAGATGCTGTGCACCAGGGGGATGGGTAGAGTCAATAGAGTACGAACCTGAGTTTCACAGCGACGACGGGTCTACCGAACTGGAGCCTGTGCTTGCATCGTATAAGGAACTATTTCGAGATGCCAGCAAAGTCCTGAATCGTCCCCTGTTCGTGAAAGAAATACAGCCACGAGCTTTTGACGAGGCTGGCTTCATTGAAAAAAGGGTTGTGCGACACAAAGTATGCTGCTGTCCAATTGCCTTGCGGACGTTCAATGAAGGAATTAACTCGTCACTAGGTTCCCATTGGACCCTGGGCAAAGGATCGCAAATTCGCTGAAGTCGGGCGTTTTTCCCGAGAGGCCATGGAAAATGACCTTCAGGGTATGGGGTCCCCTCTTTTCAATACTTACGTATGTTGATGAGAGTAAACAATACTCACCTTTGATTATCAGGTTACACCCAGATGGTTTGGCAAAGTGTCCAAAAGCCAGACGACGAGTATCATTTGTGGCTTGCGAGTATGCGTAAGGCGATCCGGAATCCCAAGCTTCACAGCTATATGATAATGCACCTTGTGTACGGACGCAAGCCAGAGTGATACGGCATTCGGGTGTCTGTATTGGGCCATGACGGTGAACAGATGCTTTTCTTTCATAGCGCCGATAAAGCAGACTTAGGACTGGAAACAATTTACCCCATTGCCGCGACCTTGCCTGTGCAGTGTTCACGAGTAACTTATTTAAACTCATCAACCATTACTTGTTA
Source organism: Claviceps quebecensis (assembly GCA_004016085.1). Lineage (NCBI taxonomy): Eukaryota > Fungi > Ascomycota > Sordariomycetes > Hypocreales > Clavicipitaceae > Claviceps > Claviceps quebecensis. The sequence continues at coordinate 14,955 of QEQW01000557.1, forward strand.
GTCAATCGTGAACGGTACATAATAGTAGGCGTTGCACGGTCGTGAAGTATTGACCCCCGGACCTACCGCTCATCTGGTCTGATTGGCAGTGATACCGCACGGAACCCTGGACGAATAAGCTGCAAATACACAGTTTTCAACCTAGGACCATCTTTTTTTCATCGCCGACCGGCGACGACAAGATCGTTTCTTTGGCTGATTTCCGCAAAATGAGGATGCAGTGGAGGTATGAACGTGCCAAGTTTTCATCTCACCACCGGTCGCAGAAGGGCTAGGTACGGAGTAGGTACCTTACATTCCTGGTCGCGGTTCTCGATGATGATAGGTACATCAACACAAGACAGAACTTCCTAAAGTTAACTTGAATTGCTGAATAGGCCAAGGAAACAACATGGAGTAAAAAAGTGAGCTTATAGAAAGGTCAGAGTGCATAGGACGCTAATCATCTCATGGGCGATAGGTAATGTACCTCAGGTACCTGCAGCCATCCCCATCGCTGTCCCCTTTGTTTTATGTACCTACAACGGTACCTATGTGTTTAGGTACAGTGGCCCCAATTAAATAACACGAAACTTCCTCCACTTGATACATTTCAACGGGTGGTAAGCAAGTTATTGAAGCAGTCAATTACTAAGCTTTCATGTTATCATAGACTCTGCTCAATCACGCAGTTTTGACATATAATGGTCCGTTTCCAAAAATGTGAAATAAATAGGTGTAGTAACCAAAATTTGTTCCAATTTGGGCGTTTTTTTTCAGGTGGGGGCGTCCACCGCTCGGCAAACTTGCCGATAGCGGAAGACGAGGCATTGCATTTGCCGATCGTTACCGAAGCAGCGAATTCCCGAGTAAATGGGAAAATTGCACCTTCTACGGAGTACCTATGTAGCTTTTTACCCCAAGAGAATCGAGATGCTGCTTGATCTCGCTTGATCTTCACTCTCTGGAAGGTGAGTTTCTCGACGGTGCGCCCAACAAAATCTAGACCACCCTCATGTTGCAGAAGCCAGCTGCAGAAGCAATGCGATGAACAAGGAGTTTCCCAGGCTCGAAACTGAGCATATGCAACTTATTCGCCAAAACGTTCCTTGCGGTATCAGATACCTCAGCGGCAAATACACGACCGTACAACGACTTCTGTTTTGGTTCGCGATTGAGAAACAAGTAGTTGTCGATACGGTTAATCAAGTCACTCGTGATTAGCGTCAGCTCTGTGACGGTTCGCTTGCAACCAATCCGTGTAACACTGCACAGGCAAGGTAGCAGCAGTGATGGAAGTTGTTCACAGTAGGTATGCTTTCTAAGCGCTACGAAAGATGAGGATCTGTTTCAGCGCCATGGCTCAATACAGCCATGCAAAGACCGGATCACTCCGGCTTGCGTCCGTACACAACCTGCACCATCATATAGCTATGAACCTTAGGATTTCGGATAGCCTTACGAAGTGTCGCGAGCCACACTCGATACTCCTCTTCTGGATTTTGGACGCTTTGCCAAACCATTTGAGTGTAACCTGATTGCCGAGGGTAAGCATTGTTTACTCCTTCACGAATATGAGTACAGAAAAGAGGGGATCCCATACCTTCAAGGTCATTGTCCGCAGCCTCCCGGGCGACACGCCCGACTTCAGCGAATTTACGATCTTTTGCCCAGGATCCAACGGGAACCTAAAGACGAGTCAATTCCTTCATTGAACGTCCGCAAGACAATTGGACAGCAGCGCATACTTTGTGTTGAACAACCGTTTTGTCGATGAAGCCAGCCTCGTCAAGAGCTTGTGGCAGTAACTGCTTCAAGAACAGGGGACGATTCAGGACTTTGCTCGCCTTTCGGAATAGCTCTCCGTACGAGGCAAGAACAGGCTCCAGTTCGGTCGACCCGTCGTCGCTGCGAAACTCAGGTTCGTACTCTACAGACTCTACCCATCCTCCTGGCGCACAACACCTGTAGGCTTCTTTGAAGAGGGATGTCCAGTCTTCAATGCCACCCACGATGAAGCGCATGTGAATAAAGTCAAAATGGTTGGCGTCCCAAGTCCAATCGAGCGTGGCGTCGTCAATTTCGAAGCAAACGTTTGGCGGAACCCACTGCGGTTGGCACGGAGAAAGATCTGTACCAACGACTGAAGCATTGGGAAACTGGTCCGCAAATTCACTATTCGATTTTGTAAGCATACGGACATATTATACGGGGTTTCTCGGACGTACATTGCCCAGATACCTGAGAACTGGGTCAGCGACAGCCATATGTGATGAAATCCCGATTGCTCTGTATAACTCACCGAATCCCGTGCCGACATCAAGCACCCGCTAGAATTCATCGTTCGATAAGTATCAAGAGAAAAGGCTCTAGTGCGCCTGTTTCTATCAGAGAGCTTAGCTGGCACGTACATGCAGCTTATCTTTCTCAAGTGGTGCAAGAAATAGCTGGTCGTCAAGAAGAATCGTCAAGCAATGGTGGCTGCATGTCCCGTCAGTGTGTAATTCCACGACGACGTGGGCTCGTGGTGACTAAAACCATAATTCCTCCGTTCCGAGCTGCTGGTCGTCGTTGGGAAGGAAATAGTTGGTCGTGAATTTATCACTATGATAGGTGCGACCATGGATCTGACGGTACTCGAGAACGCTGGACGCAATCGACGTTGTGGAACTTTGACTGTGACGCACGTCAGGAAAATTGGAATAACATATAGATTATGAGATTCACAAACTCTTCCGAGAAGATGGAATCGATCTCATCTTGATCATTTACCTAAAGAGTACATTAGACTCGCATCGGGTTCACTCAAGGCGACGCAGACTTACAGGAATGTCCTTTGCAGCGATCAGGTCGTTCCAGGTGTAGGGTGGACTCGGCGCATGTGCTTGTGCTGTAGACATTGTCTCAAGAAGTCATGGACCTCTGAATGAAGAGGTAAGCAAGCGAGCGAGACCGAGGCAAGTATAAATACCGGTCACCTGAGGTAGGTAGGTATGTCGTACGATAAATTGGTGGAGTTTCGCAGAAGCGGCCCTCCATGAAGCCAAGACGTCATCCCACCATCAAAAAAAAGACATACGGAGTATGTATATATAATATACCTAATTTAGATGTCAAAGTTCGGGCACCTGCCTTGCCATGGCGTAGATAGCCCATGTTTTAGAGATACATGGATGATGGCACTTCTATGGAGTAGACGTCGCCGGCGCGATTCCCTGCCATAATGGGGCAGCCGGATCTGGGCGGTCTACTTCGTACGTATAAGTTGGACCATCCAACTCATCCATACATACAGGAATATATGCAAGTTCTAATAAGCGCCTGTCGAAGCTGTTTCTTTCAACCTCGGTAGTATCTCGTGTGGGATTATGGATACCTCCAAGGGAGTGTGAAGAGGATCTGAGGCTCTGCCCCCCTATCCACCTGCGGGTCAGGACCA
>QEQW01000558.1:0-18374 GCA_004016085.1 Claviceps quebecensis
TCCCTCCGGTGAAAGGGTCGTCGTCTGTTTGGGGGTGGGCGAATTCCCTCGGTCGGTTGGGGTAGGCCGCCCTGGCCGCTGTCCACTGCGTGTTGGCCACGGGGCAGAGTCTGGACCATGCCGGGTGAGCCCCAGAGCAGTTGGGGCACTTTTCCCGGGCTGTTCCGTGAAGCGCCGGGCACTCCTGTTCCGACGGGTGCTTAGCGGCCGAGCAGCGGCCGCACTGGGCAGTGGCGTTGCAGAACGCTGCGATGTGTCCGAACTTGTGACAGTTGTAGCACTGCCGTGGGCGGATTGCGTCGTTGTATGGTTCGGCTTCAAAGATTTCTGCGTTATAGATCACACCCGAGGTGCACAGCCGGTTGGCTGCGTCTACGGTGTCTACTCCGATGACCAGGGGGGCTCGCGTTGCGGTGCCTCTCGGCTTCCGCGCTGTAGCCCGAACGATGCCGGTCCCGTCGGAGGCTGCGAGCTCCTTACGGATGGTTTCCCGGTCCTGGTTCTGGGACAGGCGTATGGGGAAACCTTTGACGACCACGCTGAAGACCCGGCGGTTGACTGCGGCTTCGGGTCCAAACGCGGTTTGCACCCACTCCGTGTTGTCGGCGTTGGGACGGGACGTCGAGTCCCTAAAGGTGACGACCGTGTCGCCGCTTGGGAGGCGGCGTGCGGCCACGGCGGTGTCGGTCTTGGTGGCTGCGTTTACCGCCTTCACGATTTCTCCGGGGCTTCGTCCCGAAACGTTGCGGTTGATGGAAGTGCCTTTGATCAGCACTTCTCTGTGTACCCGTGAGGGAACGGCCATCGGTGGTGGGTTGTATAATCCCGACGGGCCGGGGGCGCCTCTCGCAGCGATGGAGGCCCAAGTGGTTCCCCCTTTCGGAGAAGCTCGTAGGGCTTTCTGGACAGCCTTTTCGACTGACTGGTCCAGGTTTTCGATCGTAATGGTGTTGCTGCTGGGCGCGGAGCGCCGTGTCTCGTTGGTCGCGTTCCCGACGCGCGTCGCTTCCGCGTTTAGCATGCTTTGGCAAGCCTTCCACACGCCCTCCAGCGCTGAAGGTTGCACCAAGCGGGCGATTGTATCGAAGTCTGCTCGTAGGTGCTGCGGCACTCGTTCCCGCACCGCGTTCGCCTCCGGTGAGACCGTCTCGACGTTGACGCTGCCGAGCCCGGAAAGGGGATGGTGGCGGCTCTGGGCGAGGCCACGCGTTCCGGAGTCAATGTCCATTGGAATGGCGCCGTCCGCCGCCCCGGCGCTCTGGGCGTCACGCGCCATCGCGTACTCGGTGCTGCGGATCTATTTCTCTGGGTTTTTCGACTTGTTTTGGTGTGTGCCGCGGCGATTCCACGGTGCGGGCGAGTTTTTCGTAATTATGTATCGTGGGTGGTATACAAGACTGGACTGTTACGGATCCACACTATTATGGATCCTCCACACATGTATATAGATCCCGCCCTCCTGTCACACACACATTTCTTCCCCTTTCTTCCCTCTTCATGCTTGTCAAAGATAGAATATATTGAGAGCCTGTGTGAACTTAGGTTCACAGCCTTTTCGTGACATATCTTTGACAAGCTTCTTCACTCATAAACCCCGGCTATGTTCCTGTGATTTCTCACAAACCGCCACTCGTCACCACCGGCCTTCGCGCGTTTTTGCGCCCGCCTCTCTCACCACTGGCTTCGCACTTGCGCCCGCCCTCCCCAACCGCACTGCGCCCCAACAACCACCTTCATACCCTCATCGACAACCACGGGTGTCAGGCCCGCGAAGTAGTTCGCCGCCTACCTCGCGCACACTCACATGAACCAGAACAACCAGCAGGACGACCGCCACACCGCCAACCCTCTGGTCTCCGCCTGGGATAGCTGGTCGGCCGCCCCAACCACAGCCGACACCGCCAGCTCTCCCCTTTCCCCACTCTCATCTCCGCCAGTTCCGCTATGGTAGGGAGGGGAAGATTGGTTTGCCTGTCGACGAAAATGGAGACCTTTGACCCCTTCGCGTTCCGGAACGCGGCCAACTGCTCAATCTCGGTGGCGAGCTCGATCAGACCCTGACTGTATGCTTCCCAGTCAAGGTCCGAACGGAACCCGCGGATGGCGGCCGCGGAACGCATGAAGTCATTAAGAGCGGCCTTGTGAATCTCAATGCGAGCCGGGCCGGTCGGGGCATACGGACCCTCGCGGGTGCACAGGGCGTTGTAGTCGCCCAGGAAGAGGGCGAGGGGCTGTGCCGGGCCCTGCCGGATGCAGTAAATCTGCTTCCCGGCGTGTCGACGAAAATGGAGACCTTAGCGACCCCGGGATGTCACGGTTTGTCACCCTTCCTGGGCACCCGCGCGGGTCCGTATGCCCCGACCGGCCCGGCTCGCATTGAGATTCACAAGGCCGCTCTTAATGACTTCATGCGTTCCGCGGCCGCCATCCGCGGGTTCCGTTCGGACCTTGACTGGGAAGCATACAGTCAGGGTCTGATCGAGCTCGCCACCGAGATTGAGCAGTTGGCCGCGTTCCGGAACGCGGAGGGGTCAAAGGTCTCCATTTTCGTCGACAGGCAAACCAATCTTCCCCTCCCTACCATAGCGGAAGCGCATGATTGTCGTCTTTGGCGAGTTTGAGCTCGCGAGACTCGATTGGAATGCGTGGGAGTTGATGGCGTTTCACGAGGGAATCACTGACGGCTGTGTACGGAAGGCAACCAGTGTCAAACAGGGCTGGAAGTCTAAAGTGATTGTTGATAAGACAGTCTACTATGAAAGGTTTACTGTCTAGAGTACATTTGGCCGCCGTAATCTCCTCCGTGGTAGGCGGCTGGTCGAGGTCAAGCGCGCCTACAGCCCTCCTCCAAGGCCTCTGACTAGGACTTGAGTCAGAGGCTATACATTTCCCGGTGCGGCGGCGAAGTTATTGACGCGAGCCCTGCGGGCGCCAGGAGCCGTGGGAGCCGACTGAAAATTTCGATAAACACAATCGGACCAACGGTGGGACGGGTTCTCAGAGGCCTTGGAGGAGGGCTGTAGGCGCGCTTGACCTCGACCAGCCGCCTACCACGGAGGAGATTACGGCGGCCAAATGTACTCTAGACAGTAAGTAAACCTTTCATAGTAGACTGTCTTATCAACAATCACTTAAGACTTCCAGCCCTGTTTGACACTGGTTGCCTTCCGTACACAGCCGTCAGTGATTCCCTCGTGAAACGCCATCAACTCCCACGCATTCCAATCGAGTCTCGCGAGCTCAAACTCGCCAAAGACGACAATCATGCGCTTCCGCTATGGTAGGGAGGGGAAGATTGGTTTCTCTGAACGCCAGATCCGATGGGCAGAGGAGTTGTCGTATTACAACTTCACGATCAAGTTCCGTGCCGGCAAGGACTCCGAGAAACCCGACTTCCTTTCTCGCCGCGACCAGGTCATGCCGAAGGACGCATCGGACGAGCGCCTCAGCGAGCGTAAGTTCCAGTTAATTCGCGACCGCTGGCTTACCCCACCCATGGTCACAAAGGAGACCGTTCAAGGCGACATATGAGCTATTCTTCAAATCTCGGCCATGCGCACTCGAGCAGCCCTGCGCGCCTCAATGTCGACACCCCCCGCTCCATCTCCCTCCTCTGCGACGGCATCCACTAACGACGACGATGCGTTTCCGGCCGAGCCTGCCGATACGCCGTCTCCGGCACCTGCGACACCACAGGACTCCGACACCTTCACGCCCACGCTCGACACTTTACACCCTGCCCGGGGTGCAGCTATCTTCGAAGACCTTGAGATGCAAACCCTATGGGACCGAGCTGTGAGTTTGGACCCGGTCTACCGCGGTGATAGGTCGCTGCCTGAGGAACTGGACCACAAGGTACAGATGCCGGACTGCTCTTTCGATGAACGCGGCGTGTTGTGTTACCGCAACGCCGTCTGGGTACCGGACCATGAGCCCCTGCGCACAGCCCTGATACAACGAACGCACGATTCCTATATCACTAGCCACCCGGGGCGCGACGCGACACTCGCCATCCTCGCCCGCGGATACCACTGGCCTCAGCAGTACCTTACTGTGCGCCAATTCGTCCGCAACTGTGCCGTGTGCAACCGCTCCAAAGTGACACGCCAGCAAGGCCGGGGCCTTCTCCGTCCTCTCCCTGTACCGGACCGCTTTCACAGCGAAATCGCCATCGACTTCATGACCGAGCTCCCGGCGGAGAACGATGACGACCCGCGTTTTCTTATGGTGATTTCCGACCGCCTCCTTCACTCCGTGACGCTCGAGGCCATGACGACGATGGACGCCGAGGCTTGCGCGAAAGTCTTTGTCAACAGTCACTGGCGTTTTCACGGTTTCCCCGCGGCCCTCACGTCGGACCGCGGCTCTAACTGGACCGGTCGCTCCTGGCGGCGTCTGTGTCAGTTGGTGGGCGTCGAACAACGCCTGTCAACCGCCTTCCACCCTCAGACGGATGGCGCCACGGAGCGCTGGAACCAAGAAGTCCTCGCAGTGCTGCGCGCGTTCATCTCTTACTCGCAGACCGACTGGCCGCAACTGCTTCCGTGCGTGCAACTCGCCCTCGCCAACCGCGACAACGCCCGCACGGGTATGAGCGCCTTCTACCTTACTCACGGCTACCACCTTGACCCTATCCAGCAAGTCCACTCGCAGGCGAGCCCCGCTACGAAGGACCCCCAGGCGCGCGCGAACGCCTTTGTCAGCCGCTTGTACGAAGGCCAAGAAATCGCAAAAGCCGCGATGTTAACGGCCCAACAAATCATGGAGAACCAGGCAAATCGCAAGCGCCGCCCGGCGGAGCAGCTCCGCGTCGGTGACCGCGTGTGGCTCAATCTGAGGAACGTTAGCACACCACAGCTCAAGAAGAAGCTGGCCTGGACACAAGCCAAGTACCGCGTTACCAAGGTCATCGCTCCAGATGTGTACGAACTGGATGTCCCGAGTAGCATACACAACCGTTTTTTCGTGGATATTCTTCGTCGCGATCCCGGCGACCCACTTCCCTCGCAAGTCACGGACGACGCGCAACCACCGCCCATATCAGACGGGCTGCTGCCAGACGACGAGGCGCCCATGTACGCAGTCGAGCGCATCCTGCGCGCGGGACCGTGGAAGGGGACACGCGGCATGTTGGTAAAGTGGGCGGGCTATAAGGAACCGTCGTGGACGCACCGCGCCAATCTCACGCTGACAGATGCGTTTCGGGAATTTGTTAAGAAGTATGGAGAAGGCGACGACGTGGGAGAGGCCAGCACCGGCGGCTATACTGGCTCTAGAGGAAAGAAACGAAAAAGGAAAGCTGTTCCGCTAATACAGAACATTGAGCTTCATTCGTCAGGAATCACGGAGGACGACGCCGACGACCCCGGAGAAGGGGGGTAATGTTACGGATCCACACAGGTATTATGGATCCTCCACACATGTACCTCCAGCTCGTCCTGAATGTCGGGCATAACACGTGATGTGCGCCACCAAACTGAATGAAGACCCAAATGTCCGCATAGTGAGAAGATTTGTCGGATCGGCACGTCAGTTGGTAGACGATCGTATCACGCGTGGCGAGTAGGCTGCGGGATAATTCCGCCTTCAAGCCAACTCGTCGTACGATCCCTTTGCTCATCGGCAACGATGCCTGTAGCAACGAGGTATTATCGGTCACTCCTGCGGGTTTCTGCAAATATGTACATACCCACATACTCCGTAGACATCTATCCCGGAAAGCCAGATCGGCATCGCGTAGGGTTCTTCGGTGGAAGACCTTGGAAGTGGAACGGGTGGTGGGAACTACGAAGTCGAGTCTGGAATTGGAAATCGGGATGTACGGAGTATATACATATGTACATACGGAGTACATGATATGTATGTACCGGGGTATTAAGAGCGCTTCTTTCACCGTTGGGGGCGATGCGCGAGGATGGGGACGCGTCGAAGAGCTGGGTCGATGACAAGGTAGGTACCTGGTACGGAGTATGTACATGTGTATGTAACAGATACATATCATGTGCGGGGAGGTTGCACGTGTGCGGCTTGATAGATACCTTTATGTACTCCGTACTTGAGTTGTTGGGCGGCTCCAACCGAGGTTCTTTGCCATGACAAAGGTCGACCAGCTTCCCATCACCTTTGTGAATGGAAGGGTTGAATGATGTGCCAGACCAACTTCCAAGTATGGTCAAAGAAGACCTTGCGATGTCCGAGCACCATGGTCACTGGATGGATCTAAATCGAAAATTAGCTGCCATGCGACTCACCGAATTTTGAAGGGATATGTTATGTGTGTATTTCTGATCTGATTCTCGCTGAATGTAATGTTGGTGTTGGTACTTGTGAATAGCCATGTCCAGGGAAGGCCGAGCACTTAGGTACATCAATGACCTCTTCGCCACGAGTTCAGTGTTTGGCTCGTTGGGTTGGGTCACGGGTGGCCGCACCATTTTACCAAAGGTTCGCGATGCCTGAACCGACCGAATGGACTGCCATTATCTCAGATGGCGCTTACATTTGACAAGTTGCTGCTTTGTCTGGCGCTGGATAAGGCCTACGCATCTCAATTAACCTTTCTCCAAGTGTGCTTATGTCTTATGGTGAGATGACGCTTTGGCTTCTTAGAAACTCCACTCATCATGTGAACCTTAGGTACCTATTTATTAACCCCGGTCCCTTTCGACCTCGTTGTGCTTGCTTGTTCTCTTCATGACTCTCTTGTAGGTATCAATCATCATGTCTACATCATCTCAAGTAAATGAGCAAAGGCCAACACAGGCCGAAGGCGATCTGATCGCCGCGGCGGATATTCCCGTAAGCCTGGCTCACCTCAGACCTCATCTACTTCCGCTCAGGGTGAATGACAGACAATAGCTAATGTACAACTCAGGCTGATGGTCGAGATGACGCCGATTCTGTCTTCTCCGAAGAGTTTGTGCACACCGCAATCCACATGTTTAGATTTCTATTCCGGCCTCCTGAGTCCTGACGATCCGCCGCAGTCCGAGCTCTACCACCTCCATTGCCTCCAGCATCCTCGAGTACCGCCAAATGCGTGGCCGCACATATCACAGTGATAAGTTCACGATCAACTACCACCTTCCAAACGACGACAAGCAGATTGAATCTGAGGAACTATGGTTGTCCTTACTACATAGCTCACTTCGTCGGCAGAATCACGCGCTAACATGATTACCAGCCACCATTTCATGACAATGCTTTTCGATGACCAGCTATTCCTAGCGCCGCTTGAGAAAGATAAGATCCATGTACGAGTGTGCTACCTTGACACTTTCGCAGGCATCGAACTCTATTACTAATGGAATGAATGTTTTCAGCGGGTGCTTGACCTCGGCACGGGATCCGGTGAGTAGTTGTCGTCGGTCGGTTTTATTACATTTATATGTGGCCTCGCTGACCAAAGTATAAGGAATCTGGGCAATGTAGGGCCAAAGGAATCCCTCCATCACATTTTCGAATGCTCACAAGGTTGAATCAGTGAATTTGCCGACAGGTTTCCAAATGCTTCAGTCATTGGTACAGATTTATCTCCGTGTCAACCGCAGTGGGTTCCACCAAACGTCCGCTTCGAAATCGACGACGCCACGCTCGATTGGACTTGGGACAACAACTACTTTGACTTTATCCATGCCCGCTACCTATTTGGTGCTATTCAGAACTGGGCAGGCCTGATGAAAGAAGCCTACAGATGTTGTGCTCCAGGAGGATGGGTTCAGTCTGCTGAGTGTGATATAGAGTTTCGCAGCGACGACGGGTCTACTGAGCTAGAACCTGTTCTTGCCTCGTATGCAGAGCTATTTCGAGAGGGCGGCAAAGTCCTGAATCGTTCCTTCTTCGTGAAAGACCTCCAGCAACAAGCGTTTGACGAGGCTGGCTTCGTTGAGCAAAGAACAGTTCAATACAAAGTATGTCTTGTCATCCGTCTGCTTTGGGAAGTCCATCAAGAGAACTGACTTTCACTAGATTCCTATCGGTCCTTGGGCAAAGGACCCGAAACTCGCCGAAGTCGGGCGCGTTGCTAGAGCGGCTCTGGAGAATGACGTTGACGGTAAGCCATCCCCTTTTCGCTGTACTCGTGAAGGAGAAACCATTCTCATCTCTAGCCATTAGGGTATACCCAGATGATTTGGCACAATATTCTCCAAAGGTCAGCCGACGAGTACAACGTATGGCTCGCGAATCTACGGAAGGCGATGCGTAACCCAAAGGTTCACAGCTACATGATGGTGCAAGTTGTGTACGGACGCAAGCTAGGGTGATCCGACTCTCGCATAGTGATAAGAGGAAGCTCTTGGAGGGATCTTTGTTCTTACTATAACACAGTGTCTAGGATTCATTCTTTAAACTCGTTGATATAATCCTGCTATGCCTCTATGATGTTTATTTGCTCTCGAGGAACAACCGGAAACCCGACGCTAGGTAGGTAGTATTGGTAAGGTGGTCGACCTCCAGACTACAGTGCGAACAGAGTCATCAAAGTTCAAACATAAGCAAATGCAACTTTTGGCTCGTCGGAGACCGAGAAACTGAAAGCGGGCATCAACGCGAATGATAAAAAATGATGAGTTGTTTTTCGTTCATTTGTGTGCAAATTGCTCGACGAGGTTACCTAGGACAAGGAGCCTTCAAGCCGCCTCGCGACAGTTTAGCAAGACCTCCAGAGGCAGAATACATTACCTTCAAAGGTCGTGGGGTCTCTCTTACTTCTGGTTCGTATCACGAATAGGCACGCTTGATGCTCGGGAGGAGGGGCTTTCCGCTGACCCACGACGTCTGCCTCCGACCTCGACACAAACAGGGCCGGTGGGCGTGGCGGCTGTCTCCGAGGTCGTGGGCTCGGTGTCGGCGATCTTGACGGCAACATATTTTCCAGTGGGCAAAGGTTTGTCAGGCTTGTCAGGCTTGTCAGGCTCTGAAGCCAACGACTGGACTGAATTTCCCCGTCGCTCCGTAATTTTCTTCGGAAGGAGGGCTGGGCTGTAGAGGCATGGCTTGCAACCAAAAGTCGAATTTCTTCTCTTTTCAGCATATCGCCTGCGCTATGACGTCGGCGATGTAGGGACTGAACGGAGAGAGCGTGCTGCTTTGTACGCAATCGCGCCGGCCCAGGAGCGTTTCTTTTCGTCATTAATTTATGGACAGGAATGCTGTCGCGGAGCAATTCAGGTGGTTTTTTTTTGTTCGTGGCGCGAAAGGCTACATCAAACCTCGATCTCCGTACTGCACGGTACAAACATACATATCTATGTACCTATCTTGTCGCTCAAATGCCAAGGTGCGGGGAGGTTGCACGCGTGCGTGGTGCCTTACGGAGTACTCCGTACATAGGTACATACATAGGTATGTACTTGAGTTGGGCGGCTGTTGGCAACTTGGCCCTCCCAACCGAGGTTCTTTGCCATGACAAAGGGTCGGTCGACCAGCTTCCTATCACCATTGTGAATGGAAGGGTTAGATGATGCGTGACCACCTTTCAAGTAAAAGGAGTCCTTGCTATGTCCGAGCACTGTGGTCACTGGATGGATCTACTCCGTAGATCGGATAAATTGGCTGTCATGCGATTCAGCAAATTTTGGAGGGGATGTGTGTCTATGCACACGTTTTTGATCTGCTTCTCACTGGTAAGAGCCTTGGCGTTGCTTATTGTAGGTAACGGTAGGTTCCTGACTACCAGACATTTATTAGCCAAGGTCCCGCAGCCTCACGCTCGACCTCCTTGTTGCGTGCTTGTCTCCCTCAGGATTCTATAATATCATGTCTCCATCATCTCAAGCAAATTTGCAAAAGTCACCACAGGCCGAAGGCGACCTGATCCCCGTGGGCGAAGAGGATATCATCGTAAGTCTGGCTCGCCTCGGACACTCATCCACTCCGACTCAGAGAAAATGGTCTGGCTCATGGCATACGTGGGCTAATATACGACGTAGGTCGATGCAAAAAATGACGCTGATTCTGTCCTCTCCGAAGAGTTTGTGCACCCCGCATTTCACATGATATCTCGACCTCCTGAGTTTTGAGTGTAGTACTTGAGTCCTGACGATCCGTTACAGTCCAAGCTCCACCACCTCCATTGCATCCAGTATCCTCGAGTACCGTCAAATCCGTGGCCGCACCTATCACAGTGATAAGTTCACGAACAATTATCACATTCCCAACGACGACAAGCAGCTGGAATCGGAAGAATTATGGTTTTGCTTTTTCTAGTCCACATGGTCGGTAGAAATTAATCACACGCTAACGTGCTACGTGACTACCAGCCACCATTTCATGACGATTCTTTTCGACGACCAGCTGTTCCTGGCACCGCTTGAGAAAGACAAGATCCGTGTACGAATGTGCTAGACACTTCAGAGTTTTCTAAGGATGAGTCCCATCGCTAATTGAACCAATGTTCTCAGCGCGTGCTTGACGTCGGTACGGGATCCGGTGAGTAGACTGTAGTATTCGAGAACTTCATTACACGAGACTGTCACTGACCATTGTAAGGCATCTGGGCAATGTACGAACCAATGAAGCCCGGTATCACGTGAATTTATGCTTACAATGTTGCGCAGTGAATTTGCCGACCGGTTTCCAAATGCTTCAGTCATTGGTACGGATATTTCCCCGTGCCAACCGCAGTGGGTTCCACCAAACGTCATCTTCGAAATAGACGACGCCACGCTCGAGTGGACTTGGAACGCCAATTACTTTAACTTTATTCACATTCGTTATGTATTGGGTGGCATCCAAGACTGGACAGCTCTCTTCAAAGAAGCCTACAGATGTTGTGCGCCAGGAGGATGGGTACAGTCTGCTGAGTGTGATTATGAGTTTTGCAGCGACGACGGCTCTATTGAGTTAGAACCTGTTCTTGCCTCATATGCAGAGCTATTTCGAGAGGGAAGCAAAGTTTTAGATCGTCCCTTCTTCGTGCACGATCTTCAGCGAAAAGCACTTGACGAGGCTGGCTTCGTCGACCAACACGTGGTTCGATATAAAGTGCGTGCTATCGCTCGACGCTCGCTATTTTTGGATTTTCACAGACAAAGATTGACATAATGACATTTCACTAGATTCCTATTGGCCCTTGGGCACAAGATCGGAAACTCGCTGAAGTAGGGCGGGTTGCTAGAGCAACTTTGGAGAATGACTTTGAAGGTAAGACTGTTTCTAAGACATCCCTTCTTTTCCAATTCATCAAGGAGCAACCACCGTTATCCATACTTACCCTTGATCATCAGGTTATACCCAGATGCTTTGGCACAATGTTCTCCAAAGGCCAGCAGACGATTACAATGTGTGGCTCAAGACCATGTATAAGGCGATCCGTAATCCTAAGGTCCATAGCTATATGATAGCGCTCGTTGTGTACGGACGAAAGCCAGAGTGATCCGGCTCTCGCATAGTAATGCCAGGCCCAACTTCTAAGAAGAAATCTTTAAATTGGTAGCGTCTTAAGTGCGTTGGGCAAACGCATGTGGCATCGCTTTGATGCTGCAACCTTGTCTATGATATTCGGTTTTTGTCAAGCGCACCATGACTCCTGATGACTCCGTATAGAGCTGAGGCCCGATCGTCTTGCCGCGGCCCACGACACAGGATGGCCTTTTCACCGGGCTATGCTTTTTGCAATCAGAGCCTAGTTTCTTTGTCGCTTTGCTTTATCAAGGCGATAAAGCGATGCTCATACTGTCTCTGGACAAAAGTTCACAGGTCACCGATCAAGAATCATCCATCGAAGTAGGCACCTATGGTCATTAGGAGTGTGCGCAAACTTGCCCAGTTCTGTCATGAATGTCGCTAGTCGGACGTACCTGAACTGTATGCTACCAACCGAATGAAGACCAAAATATCCTCGTAGTGAGAAGCTTTGTCGGATTGGCGCGTCAGTTGTTCCTGGCGAGTACGCTGTAGACAGTAGGATTTCGGTCTTAAGACAACTTGTCGTACGAGGTAACGATTTCTTCCGCTCTCCAGCAATTATTATGCGTACAGCAACAAGATATTATCGATCACTCCTGGAGTCCTGCAAGGTTCTGTAATTAGTCCTCTTGCCCTTGAGAGGCCAGATCGGCATGGAGTCGGTTTTTTGGTCGAACTGGTGGCGTGGAACTTGGCTGGCTTAGATCGTCCAGGAAGTCCTCTTGCAGCGAGGAGTCTGGGAATGGCATATGTAATTAGTAAGAGGTAGGCAGGTCTAGAGTGGTTTTTTTTTCACCACTGGGGGCGCATCGAAGAGCTGAAACTAACGGCTACCCCAAGGTACCTACCTACCCCTTAGGTATGTAGTAAGAATCGCGATGCTTACAGAATACCCGACACCATGACACATGGTCAAGTTCCCTGTCGTTGTCTCAGATGGCGCTTACATTTGGCAAGTTACTGCTAGTCTGACGCTGGATAAGGCCTATATACAATTAACCTTTCTCCAAGTACAAAGTGATTATGGTGAGATGACGCTCTGGCTTCCTAGAAACTCCACTCAATCATACGAGGTACCTCTAGACCTATTTATTAGCGAATGTCCCGCTCGACCTCTCTGTGCTTGCTAGTTTCAACTTTCCCTCATGTCTTTGTTGTATCATGTCTATAGCATTTAAAGCAAACGAGCGAAGGCCATCACAGGCCGAGGGTGAACTGATCGCCGCAGACGACACTCACGTAAGCCTGGCTCGCCTTGGACAATCATCCACTCAGTTTCTCAGAGTGAATGACATACGAGGGCTAACGTATGACTTAGGTTGATATTCGAAATGACGCCGATTCTGTCTTTTCCGAAGCGTTTGTGTATCCCACATTTCACGCAGTATACCGATCTCCTGACAATTGGTCGCAGTCAAAGTTCCACCGCCTCCATTGCATCGAGCATCCTCGAGTATCGTCAAATCCGTGGCCGCACCTACCATAGTGATAAGTTCACGACAAACTATTTCCTTCCCAACGACGACAAGCAGCTCAAAACGGATGAATTGAAGTTCTGCTCACTAGCCCAGATTCGTCACTCCTGGCAGAATGGCACGCTAATGCGATTGCCAGTCATCATTACTTGACGATCCTTTTCAACGATCAACTCTTCTTGGCACCACTTGAGAGAGATAAGATCCATGTACGTATGATAGGGTATCACTATCTTCCGACTCACGAATTTCTCTCTTAAACTTTTAGACTATCCATTACTGATTGAGCCAATGTTTCTAGCGGGTGCTTGACGTCGGTACAGGATCCGGTAAGTAGTAACGGGGATTTGACTAATACGAGACTATCGCTGAACAATTCTTTAGGCGTTTGGGCAATGTACGGCTTAAAAAAAACCCCCCGACACCACTTGTCTTCGGCTGTCAGCTGACAAAGTTGAGCAGCGAATTTGCCGACCGGTTTCCAAATGCTTCAGTCATTGGCACGGACATTTCCCCGTGTCAACCGCAGTGGGTTCCACCAAATCTCAGCTTTGAAATTGACGACGCCACGCTCGAATGGACTTGGGGCGCCAGCCATTTTGACTTTATCCACATCCGCTATATCTTAGGTGGTATACAAGACTGGACGGCCCTCTTCAGAGAAGCCTACAGATGTTGTGCGCCAGGAGGATGGGTACAGTCTGTTGAGTATGATCCTGAGCCGCGCAGCGACGATGGGAGTCTTGAGTTAGAACCCGGTCTTGCCTCGTTTGCGGAGCTATTTCGGGAGGCAGGCAAAGTCCTGGATCGGCCCTTTTTCGTGCAAGAGATACAGCCACAAGCGGTCAATGACGCTGGTTTCGTCGAGAAAACGGTGCTTCGATACAAAGTATGTGCCGTCATGTCTCCTTTGGACGACCTTGAATACAACTTACTCTTCGCTAGGTTCCTATAGGCCCTTGGGCAAAGGATTCCAAACTCGCTGACGTCGGACGGATTGTCGGAGTGGTTCTGGAGAACGACCTTGAAGGTAAGATATCCACGCTTTCCTGTACAAGGTACTTGATGAAGAAGCAAATAATTCTCACCTCTGCTTGTTAGGGATCACCCAAATGCTTTGGCACAATGCTCTTCAAAGACCATCGAACGAGTACAATGCGTGGCTGGCGTCTATGCGCAAGGCGTTGCGTAACCCAAAGGTTCATAGCTATTTGACTGTTCAGGTTGTGTACGGACGCAGGCCAGAGTGATCCGGCTCTTTCATAATAATATTAGGCCTATAAACGGAACGTTTTGTTTCATAGTGCGTTGAATATATCCTACGAGTGCAGCCCTTTGATGCTGCTACCGTGTTTTTGTGATTTTAATTTGTCGCAAGGTACACAATGACTCCGTACAGAGCTGAGGCGGCAGTGTGTGTTTGTGTTTGTATTTCTCGCCTTTTACGTAATCGAAAGAATCGATGAAGGGGAAATCGGGCCAGCTGGCGCTGTATCCAAGTTCCAACTAGATAGATACATGCAGCAGCAACATTCGCCTCGCACCACATACATACGAATCTATTATTCAGCCACCTCTTCTCCCGGCTCCGTCAGCGGATATCAAGGTTGCCAAATCCCGAAAGATGGGTATTTCTTCCAAGCAGTTCCTTTGACTTAGTCCGAGACTACAGTCAAAGCACTGTTTATAGATTGCGAACTGGTCAACCGGACGTCGTCCTTGGTGAAGTGCAGGCCGAACTTCGAAGCAGAGCGCGACTTGCCAGCAGAGGTTAAATTCCTTCTCTTTTCAGCATATCGCCTGCACTATGACGTCGGCGATGAAGGGACTGCACGGAGAGAGCGTGCTGCTCCGTAGGTACGCAATTGCGCCGGCCCAGGAGCGTTTCTTTTCGTCATTAATTTATGGACAGGAAGGTTGTCGCGGAGCAATTCAGTTTTTGAACCTTGATGACAGCGGGAGGTTGGAGCTCGGGGAGTCGGGACGGCTAAAACTTTCCGGTAATGAGGGTTGGGGCTCGCTGCGGTTCGCTGAGCACGGTGACTCGGGACGGGCCCCTGCCGCGTCTCCGATGGGGTTCGCCAGGCGCCGCTGTTACAGTGCTCTATCTTCATGAATGTTTCTGCATACACTTGTATGCTACCAAGTGAATGAAGACCCAAAGCTCCGCATACTGAGAAGCTGTGCAGGATCGGCGCGTCAGTTGGTAGGCGATCATACCTCGCGTGGCGAGTAGAATGCAGGATATCGGCCTGGAAGCCAATTTGTTGTACGATTTCTTTGGCTCTCCGGCAACGATGCATCATGCCTGTAGCAAGAAGGTTTTATCGATCACTCCTGCAGGGTTCTGCAACAAGTACCTAAGCCATCTATCCCTTGCGTTCCTTGTCGGTTGGCGGGAAGGCCAGATCGCCATCGGGTCGACTTCCTTGGTCGGGCGACAGATCATCCACGAAATTTGAACCTTGGGCGATGCGCGAAGGTGGGGACGCAGTGAAAAGAGAAGGTACCTAGGTACCTACCTATGTACAACCTGTAGGCTGTATTTATCAGCCAAGGTCCCCCGGGAGTTAGCCTGCCGCTCGACCTCGTTGTGCTTGCCTGTGACTCTGTAATATCATGTCTACAGCATCTGGAGTAAATGCGCAAAAGTCATCGCAGGCCGAAGGCGACCTGATTGCCGAAGGCGCGGAGGACATCACCGTAAGCCTGGCTCGCCTCGGATATCCGATACTCACCCACTCCGTCTCAGAGAAATTGGCATGGCATACAAGGGCTAATGTACGACTTAGGTCGATGCTGAGAATGACGCCGATTCTGTCTTCTCCGAAGAGTTTGTGCACTCCGCAATCCACATGTTATTCCGATCTCCTGAGTCCTGAGTTCTGACGACGCCGCAGCCCAAGCTCCACCACCTCCATTGCATCCAGCATCCTCGAGTACCGTCAACTCCGTGGCCGCACATATCACAGTGATAAGTTCACGAACAACTATCACATTCCTAACGACGACCAGCAGATTGAATCCGAGGAATTAGGGTCCTCCTTACTAGCCCACATCATCGGCAGGATCCCGCGCTAATATGACCATTGACTACCAGCCACCATATGATGACGATGCTTTTCGACGACCAGCTATTCCTAGCACCGCTTGATAAAGATAAGATCCATGTACGAGTGTGCTCAAATTTTCACAGGCATTGAATGATACGTCTCCGTTACTAACTGAATAAATGTTTTCAGCGGGTGCTTGACGTCGGCACGGGATCTGGTGAGTAGTTGTCGTCGGTCGGTTCTATCACATAAAAATTCTGGCCTCGCTGACCAAAGTATAAGGAATCTGGGCAATGTAAGGCAGCAGGCCGAAGAAAACTCTATCACATTGTTGTATGCTGAGTGCTCACAAGGTTGCACAGTGAATTTGCCGACCGGTTTCCGAATGCTTCAGTCATTGGTACAGATTTATCGCCGTGCCAACCACAGTGGGTTCCGCCAAACGTTCGCTTCGAAATAGACGACGCCACGCTCGATTGGACTTGGGACGACAACTATTTCGACTTTATCCATGCCCGCTACCTCTTCGGTGGTATTCAAGACTGGGCAGGGCTCTTTAAGGAAGCCTACAGATGTTGTGCTCCAGGAGGATGGGTTCAGTCTGCTGAGTGTGATATAGAGTTTCGCAGCGACGACGGGTCCACTGAGCTAGAACCTGTTCTTGCCTCGTATATAGAGCTATTTCGAGAGGGCGGCAAAGTTCTGAATCATTCCTTCTTAGTACAAGAGCTTCAGCAACGAGCTTTTGCTGAGGCTGGTTTCATCGAGCAAAAAACAGTTCGATACAAAGTATGTCTTTTCGTCCGTCTGCTTTGTTAAGTCCATCAAAAGAACTGACTATCACTAGATTCCTATTGGTCCATGGGCAAAGGACCGGAAACTTGCTGAAGTCGGGCGCGTTGCTAGAGCGGCTATGGAGAATGACGTTGAAGGTAAGTCATCTCCTTTTTCCGATACTCGTGAACACTGAACGTGCAGCCATTCTTACTTCCAGTCGTTAGGTTACACCCAGATGGTTTGGCACAACGTCCTCCAAAGGTCAGCAATTGAGTACGAAGCGTGGCTCGCGAACCTACGGAAGGCGATGCGTAACCCAAAGGTTCACAGCTATATGACGACGTACGTTGTATACGGACGCAAGCCCGGTTAATCCGGCTCAGAGTCTCAGAGCCGCTTTTGCATAGCGATAACTGTTGGAGATAGCAGCCTCACATCTCAGGCATTACCTGTGCTCCTAGGAGCTGGTAGCGTCCTAGGGCTTTGCCCTCATGTACATAGCCTTCTCTGTTCCGCACAGGTGGTCAGATTCTAGATTGATCATTCATTCACATTCATCATCATCTACATTCTGACAATAACAGGAAGCTGTTGGAGGGAACTTTGTTCTTGTGAGTTGTAACTAATGGTGTCGCCGTGAGCGAAGGGGCAAAGCTCGGCCAATCAGAAGCTGAGCTATCGGGGTTTCAAGGAGATTCAACGAGAGCCAATCATTTCGCCAAGCTTTTCATGACTGCCCCAGAGAGAGAGATTTGAGAGTCTTCGAGGATGTAGAAATGGCTCCGCTTCGCTTCGCCAATAACGGGAACTCGGGAATAGGCCCGAGCCGCGCATACACGTGTACGCTACATACCAAGTGAACGAAGACCCAAGGGCCAAATGTCCGCATAGTGAGAAGCTTTCAACTTCGTCGGATCGTCGCGTCGGTTGATGATAGGCTATCATACCTCGCGTGCGCCGTGGCGAGTAGGCTGCAGGATATCGGCCTTGAAGCCAATTTGTCGTATGATTTCTTCTGCTCTCTGGCAACGATGCCTGTTGCAACTGCAAGAAGGCATTATCCCCTCCTGTGGGTTTCTGCAAGTTTGAAGTAGGTAGCCATGTATCCCTTACGTTTCTTGTCCGTTGGCGGGAGACCAGATCGGCATCGAGTCGGGTTCCTTGGTCGAACGGGTGGTGTGGAACTTGGTTGGCGCAGATCGTCCACGAAGTTTGCGGCGAGGAGTCTGTAAATGGCATAGGTAGGTACCTATACCTGCGGAGTTACTTCAAACTTGTACGGAGTAAGAAGTAGTTACACCCACATTGGAGGTAGGTACACATTGAGGGCGTGAAAGAATCTTTCATTTTCACCCACTTTTCGCGGCGCAGCTGTGAGGCTTTTTTGCCAAGGACGCGCCGAAGAGCTGAACCTACGGAGTAAAAAGGCTAGGTATGTACATAACTCAAATGCCAAGGTGGTCGGGGGAGCTTGTCACAACCCATGCGTGCAATCGCAAAATGTACCATCGCCACCCGTGGGGCGTCCCATCCGAAGATTTTTGTACCATCGATTCGAGTGGGTCATCACAGTGCGATTTTGATTTTGTAAAACTGGGAGACAATGCTTTGCTCATGTCGCCAGCCGGTAATTCCCCACTACCGCCATCCGGTAATCCCA
>QEQW01000559.1:0-18342 GCA_004016085.1 Claviceps quebecensis
GATCGAAAGATGAAAAGCACTTTGGAAAGAGGGTTAAAAAGCACGTGAAATTGTTTCTCTCCCTTGTTTGCTGCCTGCGGCTGAAGTCCCAAGATGACTATTTTGGGAAATTAACATCCCGACATGATTGGCTCAATCGATTCTGTGCAAAATGCTAACTGTGTTTGGACAGTTCAAATTCTCGATGCTCTTCTCCCTGATCGCCATAGCTGGAATGATCATCTTGGCCGTCGCGCCATTTGTGCCGCACGATTGGCGCATTACAGATTTCGTGGCTATTTTGCCCATGGCGACTGTTGCGGCGAGTCACTTTTTATTGCCGCTGGCGCTGAACCCGGCGCTTATGACGTTTTCGTGGTAGATGACGGGTAATACATACGTCTTGGCACTTTTTTTTCTTGTTTTTTTTCTTCTTCGGCGGCAGCAGCATACGCGCGTGCATTTACTCGAGCACCGAGCGTTCCTGTGATGATCGATCAGATGCACAACTTCAAGACGGCGACTTGCACATATGTACTCACGTCGCACGACTCGCGACGACCACGTGTTCGAACTTCGCCACACATAACCTCACATACACATACTTACGAACGAGACGATCATTGTGTATTCACGAACTGTTGACGCCATAGTACTTGCATACTTTTCATATCCACTTCATGTGTCACAATCAGGGCACTCCCATATTGGCATATAGACGGGACCGGCGTTTTACTAAGCATCTTCTTTTCAGCCACGCACGTCTATTCTCATACATGATAGCCACGAGACGGGCTTTGTCTATCTCCCCATATTGCCTCCTTAATAGAACTGTGTCGGGAACTCGGGGGACATTTGCGGTCCCCGGCATGGTCGCCACCTAGGCCTGGGATGATTTTAAAAACGGGGAAAGCAAGGCATGATGATTGAGTGAGGGGTATTATGTATATAATTCTGCTTCATCAAGGAGGTCAGACTGCTTGAGCTTTCAGTAGTATTTCGTGAGCTGGGTATATAGACAGACCTTGCTTGGACTGCGGGCATACAATTACAGGGGTACGTATATATGGCGCGGGTCCCGGGAGATCGGGAAAGAAGTTGAGAACACAGAACCGATCGTAGATGGTTAGGCTGCAGCTAGCTGCCTCACAATATATATAATCTACCTACACTATTTCCGCTTTGTGTGTGCGCGCGCGTCTATATCGTCCGTCAGGTATCGTTATAGTTATTATTAATGGTGTTGTCTTCCTTTGTACCGATCATCTATTGCCAACTCTTCATCTTGGACAATTCACAATCCATTTCCGCTGCAGCCCGAGGAGGCCTCAGGCGGACGCAGTACCGAAATACCAATCGTCTATACAGAAGGATCTCGCGTCTGCCTGTCTTCTAGGGTCTGCGAGGTTGCGTCCCAGACTCGATTTTGGGCTCGATTCCGGCCGGCCATGTATGACTTTGCGGGGCAACGAGCGCATTCTGTTGAGATGAATGCGTAGGTAGGTACTCGTAGACCAGTCAGTCATGGATGATCCAGCCGAAGATCGATGGCAACGGTTCAGATCTATGTTTTGATATGTTTCAAGACCCTACGCTGAAACTGACTTGTCTGCACGCCTAGACGGCCAGAGAGCCAGGACAGACAGACTGATAGACAGACAGACACTGTGTTTGAGACAACGCAGACAACTACATTGATGCACCCGAGCAGGTGACACGTTGACATGGCGCGTGGCTCCGACAAGAACACGATTGGCCAGAACAATGAGAAACGGGATTGTGTTTCTCTTTTAGCTGAATGGGACTGAATCATGGCAAGGGGAGTCGGGATCTAAATCGGATCAGTGGTAGGTAGATGGTCATGTTACATACCTCTGAGACTACATAGCTACCTAGGTAGTTAAAACAAAACGAAAAACGAAAAACGAAACGGAAACGGAAACGGAAACGAAACGCCTCTACGCAAACCAGAATTGCAAGCAAGTCTATCTGATTTGTGTCTCATCCATCTATGTATCAATCAATCAATCCATCCAAGTCTCCAATTTTTCCAGCAACCAAAACTATGTATGTATTCAATCTCATCATGATTTGAACCATTATCCCAGTCTTCATACCAGACAGCTTTTCATTCATCACCTATCCAGGAACTTTTTGCATCTACCTCTCCACTGGCACCGCATCGAATACCCCCAAAGCAAACGAATATCATACCATGCGATCTACAGCAGCACATCCGAGTCATATCCCGAGCGTATGCTCTCAGTCTCAAGGCCACAAAGAAAAGAGAAAAAAGCAAAGCAAAAAGTTACAACCATCTCAAAAAGTAAGGGAGAAAAAAAAAAGGATCCCGAAAACGAAAAACAAAAAAAAAATCAACACAAAAGTAAAGACAAGGCATTAATTACTCCTCATCATCCGTATCCACAGGATGAGGCGTCCCCTTCGGACTATTCAACCACTCAATATGGCGCAACCGCCTCCTGACCTCCCGCTCCTTAACCTCCTTCTTCGTCATCTTCTTCTTCTTCTTAGCCCGGAACTTCATATCCGAGTTATCCTCCACACCCGAGTTCACCGCGCTCGACACAACAGAGCTAGCCGCCGTGCTGGTCACGCCGCTCCCCGGTCGAGAATCCTCAAACCGGTCCAGCGAGACGGCCGCGGTGCCGCGGTGCGCGACGCGTCCATCATTGACGAGCCATTGCTCTGAGCAGAGCGCGCCGACGAATTCCTCGTTGTGGGAAATGAGGATCACGCCGCCCTTGAATTCGCGGATCGCGACGGCAAGACCACCGAGGGAGTCGCGGTCCAGGAAATTGGTCGGTTCGTCGAGGACGAGCAAATGCGGGTTGTTCCACATGGCGCCCGCGATGACGACCTTGACTTTTTGGCCGCCAGAGAGGGAACCGATTTCGTTGTGGTTGGCGATTTCGGGGTCCAGGCCGAGGTCGTCAAAGTGCTTGGAAATGACGGAGGGTTGGAGCTCACGGTAGCCGAGACCTTCGCGGGAGGCTTCGTGGTCGTCGAATTCTTGGACGAGCTTGTCGAAGCCGAGCTCGATGAGGGTCTCGCGCGAGATTTGGGTGTTGTATTTGGGGAGGAGGTTTCGCCATTTGCTGCGTTGGATGTTAGTATATATGATGCGATGGCAGCTTCTCTTCTTCATTTTTTTTTAAATCTCTCATCTCGTCCGCATCGATCGGGGATAAGGGGCAGCACTTACACTTCATATTGGAACGTCTTCTTATACTTCTGACGACCAACAAGAGACTCAACCTGTCTCGCCGCATTCCCATCCTTCAGATCCACCCACTTCTCCATCTGTTCCTTGTCCTGATCGGAGAGCACACGCGTCTGCTTCATGTGCACCTCACGATCATCGCCGTTGGCATAACGCCACTGCAGATACTGATTGGGAGTCTTCTCGAGATGCATCTCGACGTGCTCCAGGGCGTGCTGCTTGATGTAACCGATACGCAAATTGGGATGCTTCTCGACCTTGCCTGTCGTGGGAATGGTTTCGCCGGTGAGCAGCTTGATGAGGGTGGACTTGCCGGCACCGTTGGGCCCAATGATGGCAACACGCGACGACAGAGTCAGCTGGCAGGTGACGTCAGAGAGCGAGGGCTTGGGCGCCTTGGGGTACGTGTAGGAGACGTTGCTCATGCGGATGATGGCGCGGGTCTGGGACTTGACGCCGGTGAGGATACCCGGGGGCGGGAACTTGAACTGCACGTTGGAGGCGGACAGGGTATAATAGGCCTTGGCCTCGGGTCGCTGCTCGACAAAGGAGGCAAGGTTGCCCTTGAAGCAGGCCAGTTTCTTGCCGGGCTCGTAGTGGTAAATGTCGGTGGTAACGTTGTCCAGGAAGCCCGAGTCGTGGGAGACGATGAGACTGGTAATGTCCGGGTGCGTCTTGAGGTAGTTCTCGAGCCAGGCAATGTTGGCAACGTCCAAGTGATTGGTCGGTTCGTCAAGCAACAGCACGTCGGCCTTTCGCAACATGGCACGCGCCAGGGCGAGCTTCATCTTCCAGCCGCCAGACAGCGAGCCGACCTTGTGAGATTGACGACCCTCAGGCCCGGGCGTGAAGCCGAACTCGGTGAGGACCTCGGAGATGTGCTCGATGCCCTGAGGCCCAATTTCAGGATCCTTGGCGACGAAGTCAAGAATAGAAATATCGGCGTCCTCGCCCTGGTTGTGCTCGACGTAGCACGTGCGCAGCACATCCTGAGGAGGGAAGCCCTCCAGCTTGCCGTTGGCAATCGATCGCATCAGCGTCGACTTGCCCGCGCCGTTGCGGCCGCAGAGACCGTAGCGGTGGCCCTTGAGAAGACGCAGGTTCGTGTGCGACAGCAACAACATACCGCCGTACGCCAGCGAGAAGTCGGCGTTAACAATCTCCACCTCGCCGTCGTCCTCCTTGTCAGGCACGCCAAACCGACGCTCGTGCTCCTCCACATAATGCTGCTGCATGGCGGTGGCAATCGCGTCGGCCGCGGCAGCATCTTGCACCAGCGACTGCAAATAAGGAGCGATGCGTGCGCTCACGCGGGTCACAAAGCGGAAGTTGACATCGGCGGCGACCATGTCACCAATGTAGGTGCGCGCAAGCTGGATGAACTCGGGCTGGCCAACGAGGACACTGCCGTTCTTTGTGAGGTGCTCGTCCAAAACCGCCGACACGTCCGAAGCCGTGGTTCGCGCGGCCACTTCTTTATCACCGGCCATAGCCTTCTCCATAACGTCCAAGGCCCGGTTAGCAATCTCACGCACTTCAGGCAGCGATGCCCTGTCGGCCACAGACTTGATACCCGGGCTTAGCTTGGGCAGGAAAGTTCTGGCCTCGATGGGATCGTGGACGAGCTTGGTCAAATTCTCAGTGATGACGCACGTCTGGCGCAAGACTTCCTGCGCGGTGTTGGGCGAGTTGAGCGATCGCTCCAGAAAGGGTGTCAGCAGAGCCAAGACGGGCGACGTGACAATGGCCACAAAGGTGGTCTGGGACAGGGCGTGAATGGCCTTCTGAGTCGACTGTGCAGAGGGATGCTGCATCGTCTCGACAAGAAGCGGGATGCGAGGCGCCACATCGTCGTTGGAGAGCAGCGACGTCAGCGAGTGCATCGTCTCAAGCGCCTGCTTCTCAACCTCGGTCTTCAAGTCGTGCATGCCGCCTTCAACTAGGGGAATCAAGCCAGCAAGCTTGGCACCCATGGCTTCGCGGAGAATGTCCTTGTCGACGGCCTCTTCTTTGCTGCCGCCAATGGTCAGCTTGGCCTTGTCGGCCATCTTCTGAAGCAGCTTGTAAGCGCCCACGGTGCCCTGCCACTTGCCCGTCTTCTTGCCCAGGTAAGTCGACAGCACGGGCAGCAGGCCAGTGACGAGCGCCTCGGAGCTTAGGTTGTTGAAGAGGGCATCGAGGCCGTACTGAGCAGCCTCGCGCACAACGGAGCCCTTGTCGGCCAGTGCGTCCAGCGCACAGGGCACCATGTCGGTCTCCTGGCAGAGGAAGACGACCTCGGAGATGGGCTGTTTCGGGGGGAACCGCTCAAAGACGGCACCCAGGAGGTTCTGGGCGCACTCACGTCGAAGAGGGTTCTTCTTGTCGGCGGCGGCCTTCTTCACCTCGGCCAGCACGCCGTACTGTTGCAGACCGGCATAGCCGACCGACTCGAGCAAGAGCTGGCAAAGGCCGTAGCTAGCATCGACAGACGCTGCCGAAGTCTGAGCACCGAAGATGGTCTCAAAGAAGGCAGCCACGTCCTCTTGCGAGGGCGGGGGACCGGCATCCTTGGACACCATGGTCGGCGGTGACACGGGATGAGGCATCGTGATTTTGAAATATGGTTTGTCGAAGAAGGTTTCTTTTGGGTTTGATTTTTCGTATTTTCTTTTATAATTCTCTTTCGTCCTGCCTGTTTTCTGTTTCAAGTCGAGTATCGGACAAGGCAGCGAAATCGTCAGAGAGCGAACAGTGTCCAGGCGCAGTTGTCGCTGCAAGCGGTCTCGGTCTTGGTCCGGGAGTCTCTCCTTGCCTTCTGCGAATTGGCAGGAGAAGGGAGAAAAAAAGAATAAACGAAAGGAACACAACGAAATGCAAGAACAGAATCAACGGATGAGTGGAGATGTGTGTGTAGAAAGCAAAGATTGGTAACTGGAGGCGACGCTCCGTCAGCGAGATGTGGTGCAGAGAAGACCCTGAGCGACTTACTCAGCGCGGCTCGACCAGTCAAAGCGGGCGGAATGCGTCTTGATTTTTTTTATCGATTTTTTTCAGGGAATGGGACTTTTTACCCCCCTTTGCCCCTTATCAGGGATGCTACCGACTGGAAATCTCTTATCACCCCGCCCGCCCCGCTTACGAGGGGCATTCAGGGGTACGTACCTCTCCTACAAGGTTAGGTACATACCTATGTACCTAATGTATTTTTTTCGTGTGCTGTAACTTGTGGGGACTCCGGGCCACCGACGCTAAGGAACCTTGTCGTCGGAGTTGTCCATTCGGTTTCCGGATCTGGTTTATTCCACGTGGGCCGCTCATGGCTTCTCGTGTGAAGCTGGATGGTGCTTCACAACGATAGGTACGCTCAACGCCACGCGTGTGACACCCCAACACCTTCTTGTCTGTCAGTCATCAAGGCACAATACGTAGGGCTACAAACAATTGGTCAGTAGGATGCAGGATCTCATTTGTGCCATGTCCGGCCCGATGAAGCAGTAACACACGCCTTGTAAACACGCACACATAAGTACACACATTATCTCACACATTCACTTACAACAAACTCGCCCCCTCCCTCGTGAACGCCGTGTGTCGGATTCGCAAAGGGAAAGCCAAGAAGAGAAGCATGCATGCAAATATCAAAACGTCACGAAGTATCGTATGTCTTTGGTATCAGCCGTCTTATCTTGTCTTGTCTATCTAAGACGAAGAGTGAACAAGGAAGGGGCTCGAGGAGACGAGCCCTTTATCCTGTCACCAGCGATCCCACCTAACGTGAAACGCCGACGATATTCCGTGTTGTGCGATTCCGACACCGTGATAACACACTCTATTGGAACTTCTCACCAGACTACATGCAACGTTGCCCTCGGATGGTAAGTAGTAATTGCCTCAAACGAGCAGTACGCCCCGTCAGGAGTTAGGGTAGGTACATATCTAGGTATCACGGAGTGTGAGCCTACTCCACCGCACGAACCTTTTGGGGATATCATGAATCCCCTTCTCTCTCTCGTCTTCTTTCCTTGAGAAAGACATAAAAAGGGCAAGACGTGAACACACAGGTCATCTATGTTTCTTGTCAATGTCTGTTTCTCGGTCTTAAGTTCTACGAGCCGATACTCACATACACACATGTACTCAAATAATAGACTCACACTATCGCACCAAACGAACAAACACACATAACATGCCGCTGTATTTGCGCTCAAATCTATATAAGTCAACACAAACGAAAGTTACGAAACAAAACTATGCCACACATCCCTCAGACAAGAAACAGCTACCACACAAGTAACTCGAGCCTTCAAACATTAAAATTAGAGCACTCGAGACTCAAAACAACCTAGCCCTCCTTCTCTCGCAATAACAACACCCCCTGTGAAAGAACGGTGCGCCAACGGCGGGTAGATAATGAAAACCATAAGAAAAAAAACACATTAAGGTATAGCTTTGTTCGGTCTTCACTGAGAAGAGTCACGCTCAGTGAAGTACGAAGTTATTGTTGCGTTGTCGACGATCGCTTCCCACCCATCTATCCCTTCCAGACATGCGTTTGCTCCTCGGGCCTAAGCATGCGAGCAAAGGCCAAGGAGAGCAAAAGATCAAAGAAAGCAAAAATAAGCATGAAGTGCAAAACAAGAAAGAATAAGTAAACAGTTGAGTTATAAACATAATGAGCCGCAGTGCGCGCTATGTGCAATCTATTCGCACATGTAAACAAGGAAAAAAAACAGGGATCAAGCAAGTAGAACAACGCAAGAAATATAGAAAGGGAGTTGGTAAAGTAAAACCCGAAGGAGGTAATAGAAAACAGAAAAGAAGAAAGATAGAACGTATTAAAAAGCGCGTAGAGGTCCCATAGAAAGAGCAAAGTGGAAACACTACCTGTCGTCCTGTCAGATCAAGCCTTCTCGGCCGCGCTAATTACGCAACACCGCAGGCCCCTGGAACGTAGCCGATGTCCCCGGCCGTCTCACATTCTCCATTTCCACGCCCACCCCAGGATGGCCATCATGCCTCACATCCAGCATGCCCTCACGGTGCATCCCCAAACGCTGATCCCCAGCCGTGTACTTGCTCTTGAAGCGATAATAGGCCGGCGGTCTCGGGCGACACAGCACAGCTGTCAGGTTTCGAAGCCATGTCCCCTGGCTATACGCGCGGAAGCGCTCGTCTTTGGCGAATTTATGCGAGAAGATGAGCTCACGTGTTGTTTCTCCGCGGGACATGAGGAATAGGTGGTAGCCCATGAGGCCGCCTGGGTAGATGAAGCAAAGGAGCCCGAGGAGGACGAGGGCAAAGGGTACGCGGAAGTGGTCGATGGATTCGCCAAAGGAGATTTCCTGGCGCTGCATGTAGACGAGGAGTTGGGTTAGGCTGGTACCGATGAGGTAGGCGGAGAGGATGGTGGCGGAGGAGACGAATGTGAAGAAGTAGCGGTAGTTGCGCTTGCCGACGCAATTGTTGAGCCATACGCAGTGGTGGTCGTGGCCTTCGATGCAGTTGTCACATAGGCGGCAGTGGTGGGCGCGGGGAGGGCGCCAGATGTTGCAAGTTCGGCAGTACTTGACGGGTACTTCCATCGCTGCGGTGGTGGGCTCGGCTGATCGGACCAAGATCCAGCCATTCCGGGGAGGAGCCAGGCGCAGGGGATCATCGTCATCGTCTGTCGGCGGGAATCGATGAAGGTTGCGTGGAAGAATCTAGACGCTTGTGGTTAGACTGGGACGATCTTACAGAGGGTGGGCGGGATCAAGATAGGCGGTGTTAGGCATTGTGACAACTTACCCCGGGATTCGACACAGAAGCATGTATAAACGAAGACAAGCAAATAAAAGTCAAGTACGCAAACACAATCGGCACCGCCAGCGAAATATTCTCCCACAGCCATGGCGCCTCAAACCCGAAGAACAGAGCGCACGGAACAACGATAAACAACCCTGTCACCACGTTGATGGGCGTGTGCTTTGTATTCTGGAATCTGCCCCCCAGACAAAACACGGTGTTGCCTTCAAAGTATTGGTGGATCTTGCCGGTACTCGCCTCCTCTTTAGCACGCGCAGCTGTCGCCGTGGACAGTGATGGTCTCGCGTCGGACTGAGAGTTCATCTGGGCAAAGCGTGGGGATGAGGCCGTCGAGGAAAGCTTTTCGGCGCCTTCCGCGCTTCGATGGCGACCGCCCTGTGCGAGCTCGGCTTTTCCTTGTAGGAGAAAACTTGACCGGAACGACCTGGGTGATCTAGATGGGCTGGGTGGGCCATTCGCGTCTCGATAACTCCTGTCGACCTTGATGTGCAAGTCCTGGCTCTGGCCGCGTTTGTTCTGCAGCGGCCTCATGCTTTCGGACATGCTGCCAGTGTGACGCCGACCGGTACTCGGGCTGGCCGTCATGCGGCCAAAGGTTTCCTGATCTGTCACTTCGGTGCCGCGGGAGGGCGGAGGCCGCATGCTGCCAGCCGCTCCGCTGACTCGACGATGCGGACTGACCACGTTCCGGTTATTATCGCCTGGTGAGCCATCAATGACACTGTCTCCCATATCTGTTTGATCATCGTCGATATTGGCCTGCGTATGTTGTAGCTGCTGGTTCACCGGGACAGGTCTCGCGCTGGGTGCTCGTTGAGCTTGGAGCTTCTGCGAGCTCAATGGCCGAAAAAATGCACCCGATGTCAGAGCAGGGGCATGACTCCTCGTTGTCAAGGTTGACGCTCGCCCTGATGCTGTCGTGCTTGCAATGCTCCCCCTGTTCGGATGCACTCCCGCAGCGGCAGCAATGCCTTTCCGCCCTACTTGACTTAGTCTCGCAGTAGCCCTGGAAGAGGCCAAAGTTTGCGCAGTCCCCGGACGCGAGGCTGTCTCAGTGCCCCTGGGTTGAGCAACATGTTTCGTGCCAAGCTCTTTCTCGCCACCGACATCGCTAATACGAGAAGAGGCGACACTCGCGGGCCTCTGGTCCATGCTTGCATATTGGCCTGAAGGCAATCCAGTGTCGTCACCTGGTGATACGGGTCTGTCGGTCGGATCCTGTGAAGGCATAGTATACAGCGGTTCGTGGTCGATAGTCTTCTAATCGACGTTCCGCATGCTCGACTGTGCCGTGCTTGTCAAACAAAGGAATAAGTCGTTGGGTGCTTTTCAGCAGCAGACCATGGAAAGTTGCTGTTGCACAACGTACGGAAGAAGCCGCACTCTATGCGTGTAGGCGATATTTCGGGTGCCACGGATTTCGTCCTACATGAATCTGCCACCAAAATGGGGAGAGAAGAGAGAGGAAGAAGCAAAGTTGTTCGAAGGAAAAGCCAGGTCGCAATCCAATATTGGCGAAGTACGGTGTATCGAGATTAATCGCGGTGTCGTGCTTTAAACAAGGAGTCGGACAAGAAAAAAGGGCCGTGAAGAAGTCGATCGAAGTTGATAGGCGCAAGGCTCGAACAACATTCAAGGACAAGAGATGGCAGGACGAAGGTCAAAGGTCAAGGGGACGGTAATTAAGAGGTTGATGGCGTGTGATTGCGTGTGGACGGAACGAGATCAGGAGCTTCGGCAGAGGCGGCGAGCACGAGAAGCGCGTCAAATAAAGCAAAGGAAGGGCGCGGCGACGGCAGGAGCGGAGGAAGAGAAACAGCAACAAAGAGACCGACGGGGACGGCGACGGCGATGCGATGCGTGTTGCCGAGGGAAGGGAAAGGGAAGTGAGGCAAAGGCAGAGAGAGGCTGATGCGATGCCTGTACATACTTTTCTTTGGCCGCTGGGGACGCCGCTGCCCCGTCTACTCTGGACTTGGCAGAAGTCCAACGGTCCTGGAGCCCTGAAGCCCGGTGCGGCACTGCCGCCGCAGCTGATGGCAATGCAAGGGGCTAATAACGCTGTTTGCCAGCTGATTGAGCCGACGTTACAACGGCCCAGAGCCATGCGCCGCGCTAGTCTCGCCATCTCAGCCAATGAGAAGCACTGAGTTGTCCCGCCCACTGCTTCAAGCTTGTGTTGCTTTTTTTGGTGTTGTGTATTGTTTGTGGTGCTTTCTACGAAGTAGGAGTACGGGAGTTACCTATTCTTCGCTTGAGGTGCCTTGAACGGTCTACGATACTCCGTATGTACCGTCACATACGGAGTATTTTCTGGCCAGGGCGAAATAATCCGGCGTTGCTTGTCATCTCAGCGATAGGTACCTCTCCGTAGAACGGCAGGCAGCGGGGCAGCTCTCTCTGCCACCTGGGTTCGCGGTCAACGTCTCTTTCTTGTTTGGTATAGGCACATACAGAGGAACACGAGTAGTTTGCAATGAATACGTAGCTGGTCCTGCTTCGAATGTTCATGACACCTCATAATTTATAAATTGGCAGACGGTTCGCGACTGTGAGAAAAGTAGCCCATAATAATAACGTTCGTTATCCTTGACGCAAAACGCAACAAGTACCTATGTACACAGCCTAGCCTTTCCCATCTCATCATTCACGTGACACTATATCCCAGATTGGCCAATCACAGGCCACACCTCCCCAACTCAGCATCATGCGACTAGAAACATCGTTCTGACCTCACGCCTGCCCTCTCGAACAACCCTCAAGCTACATCACCACCAACCCCGACATCCCCGATACGCACGACGACATACCTCTCCGCTGCCGCGAAAACAATGGCTTCCCAAATCGCTCGCCGCTTCTTCAGCACCTCTGCCCGCCGCCTGCAGAATGAGGCACTCAAGGCCGAGAGCAAGCGAAACCCCGAGATCATGGTGCGTGGGCCATAAAGAACACACGGAAGCAACCTTTGCGACAGGAACGCACGACTGAACTAGAGATGGCAGGTCCTCGGTGCAGTAATGCTCGCTACTCTCAGCGGTGCAGGCTTCTACTTTGGTATGACGAACTCGGCGCGATACCCCCCAACCCCCCAACCACAGCCCAAAGGGGTTTTGCTTCTTCAGCATGGTTGTTTTGGTGTGTGGATTTTTGGCCAATTCGTAGCAGAGGCTGACAAGGCTCTCCTCACAGGCCGCTCCCCCACCAAGTCCACCTCCGAAGACGTTGTATCCATCGCCAAATCTGGCATGCCCTGGGAGGGCGACGCGGAAGGCAAATACAAGTACCACCCCGGGGGCGATATCAACGCCGACCCCAGGGACGCACCTAGTGCGCTGAACGTCACGGTCATCCCAGACGTGTCTCTGCCCGAGGAGTTGCACGAAAAGTTTAACAAGTGGGGCAAGGACGGATATCCTTAGATGGATATGTTTTGGCTTTCGTGTACAATGGCTTTATGTGTGAAAAGGAGGAGGTACTCGTCGGATGCTT
Organism: Claviceps quebecensis; assembly: GCA_004016085.1. Lineage (NCBI taxonomy): Eukaryota > Fungi > Ascomycota > Sordariomycetes > Hypocreales > Clavicipitaceae > Claviceps > Claviceps quebecensis. The sequence goes on from QEQW01000559.1 coordinate 12,500, forward strand.
GCGTTTTCATCGTCAGTAAGGAAGGCCGGCATTGAGAGGAATCCTGAGTGGGAAGACAGGCGATAGGGTGCAAATGTGCCGAGTGTGGGACTAGGGAAGGCAAAGAAGGCGAGTTTCGGTCATTTGCAGAGGAGAGCCAGGCTTTAAGGAGTGGTTGACTACTCCTGTCATATATTATATAAAGCATATTTTTATCATATTCATCCCGCTGTGGCCCATAGGCAAACGACGTCCGATTGTGAAGAAAGACGCTCAGACAAGCTTTCACTATTTCGCTACTATGCTAACACTGCGTGCACTCAAAGGTATCCAGAAATCGCTCCTCATCTAACTTGAGCACCTGGCCTACAGAAAGAAAGACGCCCCTTTGCATGGCTTGGGCTGCACAGCAGATAGGGGACGTGATTTAGTAGCGTGTGCGAGTATCCCACTCCGGCGGGCATGTGCAACCACTCTCAAGCCCGCCTCTCTCGTATCCCAAACACAACAACATTCAACGCATCCACTCATACCCATGGAGGCGTCAGCATCTCATGCCGGCACCTCTATGCCGTCAGCATGTGAATCTCCTCCGTCGTGAACCCAAACAAGTACAGCAAATCCAACAAGCTGCCCGAATTCAACCTCGCATCCGCCTCCATCTGCACCACAGGCTTCGCATTCCATGCCACCCCCAAACCAGCCTCACCCAACATCAGCAAGTCATTCGCGCCATCCCCCACAGCCACCACCTGCGCCAGCTCAATCTTCTCCTTGGCCGCAATCTCCACCAAAAGATCCCTCTTCCGCTCCTTGCCCACAATCTTACCCTGCGTCTCTCCCGTCAACTTGCCACCCTCAACGACGACCTGATTCGCAAACGCATAGTCAATGCCCAGCTTCTCAGCCAACCAGCCCGTGAGGGGCTGAAATCCCCCCGAAAGCACCGCCGTCTTGACACCAAGCCGTTTAAGCGCCTTGATCAGCTCCGGAACCCCAGGCGTGACCTGTAGGATTGGACGCAAATCATCAAATACAGATGCGCTCACGCCTTTGAGGAGAGCAACCCGCTCGCGGAAGGAAGCATCGAATTCCAGTTCCCCCAGCATGGCGCGGTGGGTGATTTCAGCAACCCGGACAGCTAGATCGGGGGGATCTTTGATGGTATCGGCCATGAGCTCAATGACCTCTTGGGTGATGAGCGTGCTGTCCATGTCGAACACGACGAGCCGGGGATTTCGTCGCCAGACGAGATCTCGTTGAAGAATGACGTCGACGTTCCACTCTTGTTCGAAGCGGTAGATTGTTTCGTGTTTTCGCAGGTCGGACAGGCTCAGATAGTCGGACGAGGGCGCCGGGGTGAGGGTGAGCTCCACGATTCGAGGCGTATCTGGATGGTCGAGGCATCGGTGGGAGGAATGCGGCTCGCTGACACCGGCGGGCAGGGGGAACGTGGACATGAGGTGCAAGAAGGAGGCGATGCAGAGAGGGGAAATGTAGGAGCCGTAGATGTGATCTAGCTGGTCTGATTCCTGTGTGGGGGGCTCGAGGGGGAAATCGTCCATGTTGGTCGTAGGCGCCATGTTTGGAGGCAAGACTTCGTGGCTGTCTGATGAGCCGACTGAGCGATTTTGGCTCAACGCGCAGCTGTTGGAGGTGCCCTTGTAGAACAAAGTGGCGACGAGTCGATCGGAGGCGATGCCGGGCGAAGGTGCGCAGTTTGGATGCGATAGGCTGTGGTTGACGCCGCTGTCGACAATGGTGGCTGGCATATCATCGTTGGGGACACCTCGAAACGGTAGGATGGGCTTCGGCGATGCGGACTTGGACTTTGGGGATGTGGACTTGGAGGCGGATGTGCTTTCCACTACGTCGTCGATGCCATGATACTGCTCTGCTGACTTGGAGGCTCGGTATTGCTGGTGATGACGCAGGTACGAGCTTGTGCGCATGTCCGTCATCTGAGGACGAGTCGGAGGTGACTTGCGAGCGCCTGACGTGTCAGCCATGGTGGGCGAGCAGTGCGTTGCAATGAATTTGCAGATAAATTTGAAGAGAGTCTGATGCTGAGTCGAGAGTCGAGACGTCTAGAAGAATAATTGGCAGTGAGGTGTTAAGAGGGGGAACTGCTCAAATTTCGGATGGGAACCAGTCCAGGATCGGGCCTCAGGAAAAAACGTTGGTGCGACGCGAGCGATTCCAGCCTCCAGGTATGTACGTAGCTTCTGCAGGGGGGCGCAGCAGAAACACGAACCTCGACGTCAGACGAAGGCCGCAACACACGATTACTTCTTGACGCGCGAGGAGCGACATGTACATGGCCGTTCAAGCGAACTATTCTTCCGATAAAAATGACGACTCCGTCAGCTCGGGTCATCTCGGGTCATCTCGGTCATCACTATCATAGGTTGTGTATTCGCGACAAGAACTGTACAGTGTAGCAGTTGCCAGTAGGACAGGACTAGGACTCAGGAGGTATGTAGGTATGTGTGTAAATAAACGCGGCTGATGCTTTCTGAGACGCCCCGCTGATCACCGGCCCCGCCGTTACGGCGTAATTTAGTGTTGAAACTTGAACGAGGCTTCATTGTGTGTTTATTAACCTTGACACGTCACACACGCATGGGAGGATATGTCTGACTCCGACTGAGATTGAACCACCTCGCCCACATGGGCTCTTCGCGATTTGTTGCAAAACATACGACGCCGTCTCATTTTCTGGAATACCCGATCGTAACAGGACGCAATGAAAAGGTCCGTCTTCCGCACTTTTTGCCATTCGGTATAGGGTGTGGTACCCGTTGCGCCAGTCATCCGTCGAAGCAGCAGCAGCATCATCGGCCTCACTTTCTGCGGCAAGGCAAACGGGTAAGCCGACAAGATGCTATAGAACATCCGCCACGAGCAGAATACCTAGCCAAGGCCGGCGCTCGATGTTATAGCCCCAGTTTCCAACCGTCCGTCCACTTTCGTCAGCATCGCCTTTTTCTGCGTGCTGCCGCGGCACTCGGTCCGGCATACCGACTTCCGCTTTCCGATGAGCCGGTGCATTATTACGGACTTCATAGCATCGATTCCCAAGGAGCCTTTATTACGGAGTACTCCGTACAAGCCGCCATATTTCTTATTCGTCAAGTCGCCGCGCACATACAGAGTACAGAGTAATTGTTGTCCAAATACAGAGCACTATGCACCTTCCTGCCGTGCTACAAGCGCAGACGTGCTCTGCGAGGTGAGGCATCATGCCAATATGTACCTAGGTATGTATGTAGGTATGGAAGATTCGCGCAGCAGTTGCCAGTGAGGCAGATTGTACGGGTTGAGTCTTCTGTACCTCCGCCGATCTCCTACAGAACGCTAAACCCCCACTCAATCTCGGAACTGCGATCCGAGCACTGGGCAGAGTACAGATTCGCCATTCCTGTCTTCTTCATGATGAGATCATCGCTGACCCCGAGCAACAAACAGGTTCAACAAGTCGAGGCCGACAACAACTCTATTGAGGCGAGCCCCGGAAAATAGAACTGGGGACAATGGAAGTCTCGAATACGTGCAGAGAGTGGAGACGCACACCCGACGGCCAGGTAGCCGCTACAAAAATCACGTCAACTCGAGCCCGCCGTCAACCAATCACACCCCACGCATCAACATCGCGGAAGCAATGGCGTCGATGTCGTGATCGATCCTAGACGCAAGAAGTCCGCGCTTGAGCTTGCACCTTGCAGGGCGAGGACTGATGAACCAAGAGGAATTGGCCCCGGGGAATCCATCAAGCGGCCACTGAGCGTGTAGGAAGTATGGTGTGCTTTCTGTGCTTGGATATGTATCTCTGTTCGGTGCAGATTGTCCAGCAGTGTCCCCCTTTCGCCGTCCCTTGCCGGTCTTTTCTCTCAAAACAGGAGGAACACGCACCAGACGTCACCCTTTGAAATAATTTGTCCCAATCTGCATTCTTTCATCCCTAGAAAGTGATTACTACACCTTTTGCTCTCTTCGTCAGCGTTGCTGCTCTTGATTTGTAAGGAGACCTTTCGAAGAACAGTCCGCAACCACCACCCTCAGGAGCACCTGGACACATCTGAACAGCCATACGGAGTAAAAAGACCATACTTCGCCACTAGACCTCTAGACAGGAAAAGCACAGAGAAAGAATCTCAACATACTCTTTCTCTGCTCCCACACGTGGTTCTTCAACACCCCTTTGTCCATCTTTCCGCTATCCCCTATCCACTCGTCAAGATGCCCTCCCTGTGGGAAAACGGCGACTCGCTCCCATCGACATATGTCATGGAGAAATCCGAAACAGAATCCGGATACGCCTCAGGACAATCCGACTACACACCAGAAGAACCCTCTCGACCTGATGTCCGCTTGACGAAGGCTCATGTCGAATACCTCAACTCGCAAATGGAGCCCATGCACCCCATGGACATCCTCCGCTTCTGCAAAATCATGTTCCCGAACCTCTTCCAATCCACAGCATTTGGCCTCACCGGCCTTGCCACCATGGACATGCTGTCCAAGATCCAGGACGAGAACCCAGAATCAAAACCCGTCGAGCTCATCTTCCTCGACACACTGTACCACTTCAAGGAGACGTACGAGCTAGTAGACCGCGTCAAGGCCCGTTACCCCAACGTTCCCGTCAATATTTTCCGACCAGACGGCATGGAAAGCCCCGAGCAGTTCGAAGACATATACGGCCAGAAGCTGTGGGATACTGCCGACGAGATGTACGACTGGATCGTGAAAGTCGAGCCTCTCCAGCGCGCATATGAGCAGCTCAAAGTCACGGCTGTGTTGAACGGACGCCGTCGCTCACAAGGCGCTGCGCGGGGATCCATTCCCATTATTGAGCTAGATGAGGAGCGCGACATCATCAAGATCAACCCTATGGCCGCGTGGTCCTTTTCACAAGTCAACGAGTACATCAAGGAGAATAACGTGCCGTATAATGCTCTCCTTGATCAGGGGTACAAGTCCATCGGGGACTGGCACTCTACCTCTCCGGTCAAGGAGGGTGAGGATGAGCGTGCGGGCCGGTGGAAGGGAAAAGCGAAGACTGAGTGTGGGATTCATAATAAGAAGTCTCGATATGCGCAGTTTGTTGCTGAGATGGAGGCGGCGCCACGCCCTCAAGAAGTCTGTGCCGTTTTGGTATGAGGTGGAAGAGATGGGACATGGAATGCAATGCAATGCAGTGAGGGCGCGGACAATTGTTGTCGATTAGACACTGGGCCTGCTGGCCTGACTGTGCCAGCTTTGATGATTTGATGACGGGTTTCTCATTTTTTACATGTCGAGGTTCTGCTTTGGAATAAGACAAAAGGAGTTTGGGTGTTGATGAAGGGCAAGCAGGGAAAATGTCTGTTTTTTTTTTTTTTGCTATTTCCTGATTTGGGAGATTGGCACGGCATTCCCTCAGAGTGTCATCACATTACTACAGTATTTTAATCAGTAGAGTAGCTTCAATGCACAGCAGCAGCTTGCGCTCACCTGAATGAATATAGCAAAAGCTATTGAATACAATCAAGGCATCGCGACTCATATGATTGGCGTGAGCGCCCATTTTCCTACCGGACCTAAGGAGGAAGAGAGATCTGAGTCGATGCTGGACAGCGACTTGATCGTGTGGTCACTGGTGGTTACAGCTCTGAGCTGACGCATCTTTACACTAGACCGCGTGAAGTGAATGTGACGCCCCTCATCATTGACTGACCTATATGGAAACTTGGCCGCGAGTTCAAGTTCGAGTTCGAGCAATTCGACAGTGCAGCCACCATGGCTCATCATCGCACGAGATTTGACAGACTTTACGAAAAAGTTGTTCCAAGAACGGCTTCCACCACCGCCGTGCGCGAGGG